>PVIH01009694.1:28438-80594 GCA_004025045.1 Sigmodon hispidus | reverse complement strand
CAGGGATGGAAAAAAAAATTCAGAGGGAAAGATGATCACAAAGAAAATATATGTGTAGCAATCTTATTTGTATTTCCACCCTTGATAAGCCATGCTTATGATTCTTATCCTCTGTATAGTTATTGTTAACTCTTCCGCATTTTAAATTCTTTTTACTGTTTTTTTTCTTGATAAATACAAAATAAAGAAGGAAAAAAAATAAAAAAAATAAATTGAAAAACTAGTTTCTCATGTTAAAAACAAGCATAGAAACATTATCACCATCCATATAGGAAAACACTCTAATACATGTTGGTTATACAACTCAAGTACATATGTTAACTTATATTACATTTGTGAGTATATATTAAAATAAAGAAATCTAGTTTATTTTTCTTTAAAAAGAAATTTCAAAAAGTAGTAATACAATATTTGTGAGTAGTTATAACTATATGTCAAACTTGTATAGACATCTAGCAAAGACATATAAAATAAAAGTAAGTAAATAATTTTACATAAAGTAATAAAGAATGTCTTTACTAGTGCACATTTGCCAGAGGAGATTCAAAAGTAAAATATAAGATTTTAGAAGCAGAACCACATTATCTCAAATTGAAGAACAATAGAAATAGTAACATGGATGATTTATTTCCCTTAAAAAAATAATTGAATTCAAATAAAAGTAACGGGTTTATTTTGATGTATATGCTATATATAGAAATAATCAAAACCAATGATGAAAAACATGAAAAAAGATCTCTATTTGTGTGAACCTGATGATCTTCAGACTAAATGAAACGTATTACTTTAGTTATACTTGTTAATCTTTAAGTGATTAAGTTAAACTATAAATTAAAAGTATTTTCTTTTGATGTTAAAATGCTAAATGTCACAAAACAGAAAATCTGAAAAGGTTAAATAGAAAACACAGTTGTTAATGCTATGAAATTATTTTTTGATATTCAGATTATAATTTAAATGTATATCATACATGAATTAATCATTTCATCATAAAATTACATATATTTTTATTTTGAAGAAAAATTCTTGTTTTGAAATTGTTATTTTATCTTTTTCTTATCAATGATATTGCTATATTGCTTTATTCTAATTATAAAAGGTAAATATTCACTTATTATAATCAGTTTTTGAATAATTTCTTATCACTACCTATTTTAATTTTTTATAGTAATTGCTCTGTTATTTTCAACAGAATTTAACATGAGAATGCTCAATAGTGGATCATGAAGGAGGGTCCTATTGCAGATGTTTTGGCATGTATTCTAATTTAGATTCTTTCTGTTAGTGTGCCAACAAAATCCAAACAATTTTTTATTTTTGTTTTTCTGATTATTATTATTATTTGACTATTGACTCTCAGGGAAGTTTTTTTATTGCCTATCACAGATAATATCATTATAATGTTTGCCAATGCATTCTCATCATGCTTTTTTCTCTTATCAGCTGTGGACTTTAAGATAAAATTTCAAGCCTTGTAAGTCTGGTTTAAATTTGCTGTGTAAATTCTGCACCTTTTGAAAGAGCAGGTTATTTTGTTCTCAGTTCTTTTCAATCAAGTAATTTTCCTCTTAGAAAAGCATCCTGTCTTTTTTATGATCAAGTGTAACAATAGTTACACTTCCTTTCTAAACTTAATAGGAAATTCATGCATAAGTAACTATTATTCACTGCTATAATAACAATAAATAGTTGATGGAGATAATTAATTGACCCATGTTCATGGAAATAAGGGTCCTTAAAGAAGAAGATTTTTTTAAAAAAAAAAAAAACTTTTTATTTATTTATTTATATCTTATTTTATTATTATGAAAAAAGAAGTCACACTTTCTATCCTTGTACATAAAAAAGCTGAAAAAGAAATAAGGGAAACATTACCCATCATAATAGCTGCAAATAGTGTTAAACACGTTGGAGTAACTATAACCAAAGAAGTAACAGATCTATTTGACAAAAATTTTAAATCACTGAAGAAAGAAATTGAAGAGGATATCAGAAAATGGAAAACTCTCCCATGTTCCTAGATAGGTAGGATCAACATACTAAAAATGGCCATTCTACCAAAAGCAATCTACAGATTGAATGCACTGCCCATCAAAATCCCAACACAATATTTATTGGACCTTGAAAGAACAATACTCAATTTCATTTGGAATAAAAGGAAAGCTAGGATTGCCAAAACAATTTTGCTCAACAAAGAACCTCAGGAGACATTACCATCCCTGACTTCAAGTTATACTATAGAGCTACAGTAATAAAAACAGCCTGGTATTGGCAAAAGCAGAATTGTAGATCAATGGAATAGAACTGAGGATCCAGACTTTAATCAAAAACCTGTGAACACCTGATCTTTGACAAAGAGGTCCAAAATATACAATGGAAAAAGGATAGTATATTTAACAAATGGTGTTGGCATAGCTGGATGGTAGTGTGTAGAAAAATGCAAATAGATCTGAGCCTGTCACCCTGCACAGAACTCAAATCCAAGTGAATCAGACTTCAACATAAACCCAGCCACTTTAAACTTGATAGAAAAGAAAATGGGAAATACACCTCTTCAAATTGGCACAGGTGACCACTTCCTAAATATAATATCAGTGGAACAGACACTAAAATCAATAATCAATAAGTGGGATCTCCTGAAACTGAGAAGTTTCTGTAAAGCCAAGGACACCGCCAATAGGGCAAAATGACAACCTGTAGAATGGGAAAAGATTTTACCAACCCTATAAGTGATAGAGGACAGATCTCTAAGATATATAAAGAACTCAAGAATATAGAGCCCAAAACCTTGAATAACCCAATCAAAAAATGGGGTACAGATCTAAAAAGGGAATTCTCAGCAGAGAGACTACGAATGGCTGAAAGGCACCTGAAAAAGTGCTCTTCATCTTTAGCCATCAGAGAAATGCAAATCAAAACAACTTTAAAATAACACCTGACACCTGTTAAATTGGCTAAGATAAAAGACAAAGAAGACAGCCTAGCCTATCCTGGAGAGGATATGGAGCAAGAGGAACACTCCTCCATAGTTGTTGGGAGTGGAAGCTTGTTCAGCCACTTTGGTTTGAAGTATGGAGGTTTCTCAGAAAACTGAGAATCAATCTCCCCAAGGACCCAGCAATACCACTTCTGTGTGTATACCCTAAAGATACACAGTCATACTCCAAAGGCATTAGCTCATCTATGTTCATAACAGCATTATTTGTAATATCAAGAACCTGGAAACAACCTAGATGCCCCTCAACTGAAGAACAGATTAAAAAATTGTGGTACATCTAACCAATGGAGTACTACTCAGCAGTAAGAAAAAATGATATCCTAAAATTTGCAGGCAAATGGATGGATTTGGAGAATATCCTCGTGAGCGAGGTATCACAAACCCAGAAAGATAAGCAGGGGATGTACTCACTCATTAGTGGTCTCTAAACAAAGAAACAAGAAAAAAAGCAAAGCATGCCCAAGCTGCAAGCCACAACCACTGAACAGCTTGGGATCAGAAACACCCTGGACTAACTCCTTGGATTCCACTCTCCCTAGAGGAACACCTGACTCAGTCTTGAGGTTGTGAGGAGAAAACTGTATCTGCCAGGAGTGTAGGCCGAACTAAGCAATATTGGGACAGTGGGACCTTGGGACTGGTGGCAGCCTCCCCAGGGACCTTGAATAAAGAAGGAGTTTTGACAGAAGAACTGGGAAAAAGAAACAAAAGAGCCATAATTAATAACTGGAACCCAAGCTCTTGAATAAGCTGAGTTTATTAAATAAGCAAGTTTATTATAAAATAAGGCAACATATATACTATATGCAAGAAGAAAATTGCTAATATAAGCAAAGAGCTAATCATACAATGTTGGCAAAGAGAATGCATGATACATGGGACACAGCTGCTTTTAGACTGATAACTACAACTCAGGAAAAATGACGACACTATAAACCCCAGAAGTTTCTGGCTCCAATTTTAGACCAAGAAACAGTACACAGAACTAAAGTTTGCTTCTGTGTCTACCCAAATTAAATTAAATGTTTACATATATGTATATAAGTGTGTGCTAATGAGTCTAGCATTGGCAAATAACATATAACATTAATGCCCAAGGCTAATTCGTAGCTTTTAAATTTTGACAACATAGTATCTAGAAAAAATAAGGCAAAAATTTTGGTGAGA
This sequence comes from Sigmodon hispidus, assembly GCA_004025045.1. Classification (NCBI taxonomy): domain Eukaryota; kingdom Metazoa; phylum Chordata; class Mammalia; order Rodentia; family Cricetidae; genus Sigmodon; species Sigmodon hispidus. The sequence goes on along the minus strand of PVIH01009694.1, from coordinate 76,429 downwards.
AAATGTGTGTATCTTTATAGCAATTTATGCTTTCTTCTAAGAAATACCTTTTGCCATGCTACTTAGAAAATCAGAGAAAATTACTTAATTTCCAACATTTCCTTAGTTTTAAATAGAGTCCAACATGATTGAAAATTAGAGCTGCAGCCCAAACTATGTTTTCTAATATTATATTAGCAACTTTCTGACTGCTTCATTTGACATGTAAAGAAGTCACATTTTCTATCTTTGTATATCTTTATTTAAGGTCGCTTCCACCTCCCACCACATCAGGTCATTCTCTCTTCTCCACATCTCTCCATTCCCCTCATGGGTATGTGGTCCCAAGGTCTCAAGGTCCCAATATTGCTCAGTTCAACCTCCACTCCTGGTAAATCCAGTTTTCTCCCCTCAACATCAAGACTAAATCAGTTGTTAGTCTAGGGGGAGTTGGATCCAAGGTTGACATGTATTTCATTAAAAATTTTAAAGTTTTGGTTTGTTGTATTCCATGCATACATAAGAGACTGTGATGCTTGAGTATTGTTATTAATTTTTTTTTGAGTTTGGCTTGCTTTGCTTAACATCGTGAACTTGCTTCATTTATTTTCTTGGAGATAATATGGTTTCATTATTTTTAAATTGAGTTAAAAGCATACAAAATGCTAAAATAGCTGAAGCAAGATATTGACAAAATAACTGATATATTCTCTTCAACTTCACCTGAAGGGATAATACATACAGCTTTGTTATTTTTCTTTGACCAAATGGTGACATGGCGATTTTGCTGTAATAAATCCAGTTTTTATTGGATTTGAGGACTAATTTAGAGGATAGTACATCATGCCTTCTTCTACAGTCTTAGTCAGCAGCTTCTGACTGGGAAGGTCATGGTCATATGTCATATGAGAGGACAAGTAAAATGATCATGCTCTCAAATTGAGTCTGCACATTTGGCTTTATATCTATAAACTACGGCTGCATTTAGCCTTAGAAAATATAGAGTCCCCTAAATGGGACTCACTTGCATAGGATAAACATTTGACCTGGAAATTCTGAATTTTATGTATTATTGCAACATATTTCATGAGTGAAGTCATATGGAGCATGTTAAACAAATGTATGAAATTCCAATAACAATTTCACTAACATTTAGACAAAGAGAACATTGTGAAAATAAAAGAAGAAATCATGTATGAGCCATAAGATGAGGAGGAATTCTGTGAAATACTATCTTTCGATACAACATGGCTATTACAAGCATAAACTCCAAGCAAACTGTAGCTATTTGAATTAGTCTACCTAACATCAATCCAGACAATATCTAATATAGGGGGGATATTTCTAGGCCCAATCACTTACTTAGGGAGCTACTTGCAAAGGATAGTTGCTAGGAAAATAATTGTTTATTGAGGATAAGCAACTGGAAGTTTTCCAGTGCTCTACTGGATGGCTTGTTGATCATGTACTAATGAACAACACTGACTGGACTTAGTGAATTTTATATATATATGTATATATATATATGATATAAATTTGGGAGGAGAATATGATCAAAATATGTAAAGTTGTCCAGGACAGGAATAGATTTGATATTACATTAATACTTAAAAGAATTTCCCAACAGCAAAACATTCCTTTAATTTAAAAAAGACATAGAAATAGGAATTAAGACTGCTAAATGTTATCTTCAAAGAATGGCATAGTCATTGCAATAATAAAATTACAGAAGCTCTACCTGCCTTCATGGGTGTGGGCATGGCTGGGCTTATTAATGGACAATTATTGGTTGGAAAAATACTCACAGATCTCTATTACTCTCTGACAAAAAAATTCCTACTAATGTATTTTGTTAAAAAAATAACATGTTGGTAGTTTTATAGCATAGCTGGAGTTGAAGGTAGCAGTTATATGTGCTCCTATTACAGAGTATACATGTATAAAATTCTTAAGAAAGAAGAAATATTTAGACACATTTCAGGTATGTGGTTTTTACAGCAATACGATGAAGAATATAAGAGAATGGGAAAGAAAGAAAGAAAGAAAGAAAGAAAGAAAGAAAGAAAGAAAGAAAGAAGAGGAGAGGAAAAGGAAAGCAGTCTATGTTGGCTCAGACTTATAATTCCAACATGAAGGAGGCAAAGACAAGCAGGTTTCTGGGTTACTGCCCTGCCAACTTAGTTTACTTGATGCAAGTGGGAGACTCTATAACCAAATGTAGTGAAAAAAGTGCATGACACTTAAGAAAAGATAGTTGGGGTTTTCTTCTACACTGTACATGCATGTATGCATATATATAAACATGCAACATATATACAAAAATGCTAACTACTATATAAGCTTTATAAGTGACAAGCCTATAAGGAATTATGGAACTTATGCAATTTTATCTAGTAATATAAAATTTAAATGTTATTCTTAGTAAAATTAGTATTCTTGATAAATATTTTAAGATTGTTTATATTTTTGAATGGAGTCAGTTTTATTATATAGTTGACTTATGTTCAAACTGATTTTAAGTGTTAGTATACTACCAGTTATAGTAAATATAATAAAACAAGATTTTTTATAGCTTTACTAATAACTCCTAAATTATACAATTTGTGGAAAAATTTATTTTAGACAAACAAGAGAAATATTATTGTGCTCAAATAATTGTTATTTAACTTTAACATATATAATGTTATAAAATAAAATAAATAGTAACTATGTAAATTATTATTCAGTGAAGAAATAAGTTAGGCACATAATTTTAAAAAATAGAAAAGAAACTAATATAAAACTATAAAAAAATTACAATGGTATGTTTACATTTGGAAATCAGTCACATGGGGATTTCACATTTTGACTCGAAAAGGTGTTTATTTTCACTTATTTTAGATATTTTATTATTGCTATCATTATTCTCCTTCCCTCACTATTTACTGATCGCCTCTAGTTCTTTAGCTAGTGATAGAGCTCTGTGAAATGTCTATCTTCCATGTTGATATGTCCATGACATTGTCATTATGCAGATATTACTTATTCAACCATTTAGCTGAGATTTTCTGGAAGCTGCCTAGTATCACTGTCTTGTCTAGAAGCCATGATCTGATAGTAGGGTTCATGAGCCTCTGGCTTTAACAATCTTTCTAACATCTTGTCAGTGATATTTCCTTATCCTGAAATATCATTATTTCACTAAAGTTTCTTCTTTTAAAATTTCTGTTTAATTCCATGCCATAATTCTTAAGTGCACAACTTGCTTTCTTAATATTCATGTCTTGATTTGTTTTGTTTGTTTGTTTAGTTGTTTCTGTGGGGGGGAATTTTGTTTGATTTGATTTTGGTTATTTTGTAAATTCTACACGAGGCTTCTCTGTCAGATTTAGAGCCGGTAAGAATTTATAGACCCCATTTATATATTGCCTCTTTTCAGAAAGTATATTGTTCTATGTTATAGAGAAGTGGCTTAGTTATAAGATTTTCAGTTTTCAATTGTTGGTCTTAAATGTATGCTACTAAGATATGATTCAGAAAGTCATTTTCTGTGCATATGCCTTGAAATATATGACATAATTTCCACTATAAGAGATTTAGGTCATCATATCAGATTCAGGTCATCATATCTTATGTTGAGATCCTGAATGAATTTCATGCAGGGTAGGATATAAGGATGAAGTTTCTTTTCTCTAATGTGTATTGTTTTCATTTTTATCAAAAACTAGATGGATTTAGGAGTGTTTTCTTTTACATGGTTCTTCGATTATTTTGATTGATCAACGTGTCTGTTTTTACACCAGTATCTTAATATTATATATTGTTGTTTATTTTTAACTGTAATTCTACAGTTTAATTTAAACCATAGGTGATATAACTTCTAGCATTTCTTTTATTGTTCAAAATTATTTGAGATATCATTGGAATTTTTATTATATTAATAAATTCAATATTCACTCTTAAATTATATGTATTTTTTGGAATTTAGATAGGTATTGCACTGAATCTGTGGATTGCTTTCATTAAGATGGACTGTATCACAATATTAGTAATATAAATCTAAGAGAATGTGTTGTATTTAATATTCTGGTGTCCTCTTCAGTTTAATTTTTCAGTACTGTAAAGCTTTCATTGTATAGATATTTTCACTTCTGAGTTAGATATATTTGATATTTCGGTATATTCCTGTTTATGTGTGTGTATGTTAATATTTTATACTGATACTATAATTGATGAGGTTGTCAGCTATAGAATTTTATGTGGGGATCTTTGTTGCATAGAAACTTATCACCTACAAATAACGACACTTTGACTTTTTCCTTTCCTATTCATATTTGCTCTAACTTCACTCTCTGTCTTATTGATCTATCTAGGACTTAAAATCTATATTTAATATGAATTGAGATAGTGGACATCTGTGTCTTGTTCTAAATTTTGTAGAAACCTATTTGAGCTTCTCAGTGTTTACAATGACTTTGCCTGGGGATTTAATATAATTTTAATTTTTTATTTATTTATAAAATAAAGTCATTTCATCCATGTATGCTCTTGCTCCCTCTCTCTTCCCTTCCCAATGCCTCCCAGTCAGGCTTCAGCCTTCCTCCTCCCTACCCTCTGATCCCCTCCCCAAAGTCGACAAGAAGTCCCAAGGTGAATCAGTTTAGCATCCCCTCCAGGCAACTCTGATTTCCTCATCCTAATATCATGAATGGGTTAGGTGTTATAATGGAGAGAATGGCCTTCAAAGTTCCAGTCAGTGCAAAGAAACACAGTCTGATACCTTCCCTGGAGGCTCCACATACTGTCCATGTCAATGGACAGTTGCCTATCCTTGGAGGGCCTAGTTTCCTTTCCTGATAGATCCCTTGTAGCTGTTCTTGATTCAGTAAGGTCCTCAGAACTCCAGCCAGCCATTATTGTTAGAATTTTCTCCATAATCCCTGTCCCCTTATTCACATAAACTCACCACTCCCACTATCACCTGGACCAGGAACTCAGTCCAGTGCTCAGCCATGTATCCCTGCCTCTACCTCTATTCATTGTTGCATGTAAGTTCTCTGATGGTGAATAACTTAGGGTGGTTATTCACTATTGGATGGAGACCTAGCCAGAGACATCTTGTAAATTCTTGGAGGCTTTCCTAGCACACGGTTTTTACCAACGCCACATTGGCTTCCTCTATTAAGATTTCTAGAATATACTCACTTATTAGTGGACTTTAAACAAAAAGAAAAGATTACCCAAGGTACAAACCACAAACAGAACTGTTTGGAAACAGAAGAAACATAAGAGAGATATCCAGGGTGTCCCCTACAAAGAGAAAAGAGAGAAAATCTTCTTAATTAATTGGGAACATAAGGGGTTGCAACCAAGAAGGCATAGGAACAAATCTGGGTATTTATTATATATTGCTTTTATCATGTTTATATATATATGCTCCATGTATATTTTCATTTTCTAGAACTTTAACCATAAATCAGGGCACTTGGATTTGAGTTTTGTGCAGGGTGATAGGTTTGGATCTATTTGCATTTTTCCACACACTACCATCTGTTAGGTTGTTATGTTGCTTTGGCCATGCCCCCCCCTTCAGGGGCTCCAAAGGCTCTGACATAGGCATGCCTATACTTTAAAACCTCCAACCACGTGGGAGACTTTCCCTCTTTCTCATTCTCTCTGCTTCCTACCCTACTCTTTCTCTCTTCTCTTTTCCCTCCTCCCCTTCCTTAATAAACCTAATATGGCTCCCTTGGCAGTGTGCTGGAGAATTCTTTCACATGGGAAATACTAGCACTATTCAGTTATGGCAACACCATTTGTTGAAGATACTATCTCTTCTCAAAAAGTCTTTTCTGCAAAGAATGAAATGATCACAGGGTTTCTGTTTTTGTATCTATTTATGTAGTAGGTTTTATTAATTGATTTTGTGTGTGTGTGAAAAATGAATCTTGTATCTCTGGTATGAAACAAACCTAATTATAGTGGAGAATTTTTTAAAAAAGAGAACCTTGATGTAATTACATTTTGCAATTACTCTATCGAGGTTTTTTGCATTTATGATCACCAGAATCGTTGTCTTATATAGCTTTGATTAGTTCTCTGTGTATGTGTGTGTGTGTGTAATATTTAGCAGTATTTTTTATATATTTATATTTGCTAAATATAACTTGTTCATATTCTATAATTTACTTATTTAGGGCTGAGCATTCTTTGTTGGATAACACATTGTTGTTCTCTTCTCTCAGGGCAGCTAATTCCTCCATTCTCAGTATTCTTTAGTTGTCTATATTTCTTTGTGTGAGGATGAGGCTTAAGACGCCTCATTTTTTTTTAATGTAGGCACTTAGCACTATACCCTTGAGAATATTTAATTCATTGTTATGTTGTAGTTTTGTGCTTTGTATTATGTCTGTTTAAGATGTAGATTTGTGATATTTTCATTATCGTTCACTTACAGGAATGATTTGGTTTCCCTCTTGATTTCTTTATTCACACTATTATTTAGTAGTGTGTTGTTTAATCCACATTAACTTGCATGATTTCTGTAATTTCTATAAAGTTCAGTATCCACCTTTATTCCATTGTAATCAGTTAGAATACAATTTATCATTTCTCTTTCCTATAGTTATTTATACTTGTGTTTTGTTGCTTGATGTCATTGATTTTGAATAAAATTTAAGAGCTGCTCAGAAAAATGCTTATTTCTGTTGTCTGCTTTCAACACAACTATGTCCATTTACTTTATAATGTAATTTAATGCCAATATTTCTCTATTTAGTTTTGTCTAAATAGCCAATATATTTTTGAGAGTGAGATCACCCACCCGAAATGGTATAGGGGTTTTCTCTGGCTTCAGGTGTAATAAAATATTTTGTATAATTTAATCCACCTTAACTTATATTATATATTTATATATATCTGTGTGTGTATTAATTATTATAATATTCTCTTACTGTAATTTTCCTTTAATGAATAGAAACCATCCTTTTTTATATTTCCTGATAAGTTATATCTTAAAGTTTAACTTAAAGAAAAAGATATTAGTGTAGTTCTACCTGTTGGTTTCTTAGTTACAGTTGTTTAAATTGAAATTTTCCATTCTTTTAACCAAAGGTAGCCTCAATCCTCAGGAGTAAAGTTTGTTTCATGAAGATTAAAAAAAATGTTCTTTTTACTTTTTGTCATTTTCATAGTATCATTTTTAGCTTTATAGAGGTAATATCCTCTTATGCATTTAACATATAGCATCCAGATAATAATAGATACTGCTAAATATACCTAATATCCATTTGTGAAATTTTTGAAAGTAACTTTTAAGTCTTTACCTTATTCTTTAAAGTGATCATTTTTCCAATTTCTCATAAATTGTGGATGTTAAACAATGTTTTATAAGTTAAAGTATGTTTTATATTTTAGTTAACTTTCTTTCACTATAACACATTACAAAAATTATCAATTTACAAAGAAAAAAATTGAATCACTATATTTTGGAGGTTTATAATTAAGTTTGGTTGCTGCAAAACACAATATTAAGCAGAATGTTTAAGATAAAAAATTTTGCTGAAACATCAAAAGGGAGAAAAACAATGAGTCAGATGACCAACTATCCTCAAGTGCAGTGAAAATTTACTTCTGGGTATAATATTTAGCCTTTCTCCTAATGTATGTCCTTGATTCCTGTGTCAGAATCAATCTCCTAAGTCTGAGATGCTATTTTGGTTATTTTCCACTGATCTATGTGCCATTTTATGTCAGCACCATGGAGCTTTAGTGACTTTATTTTCATAGCATTTTCAAAGTCATCTCTGTCTCATTATCTGGATTATACTATTTGAAGTAAAGAGTGTTAATAAAAATGGCTTTTGAAAAATGTAACTCTTTTATGAGATATAAAACAAAGGAACCTCTTTTTGAACTCAAGTAAGATACTGGACACTCTTGTTTATATTTATAACTTCCTAGATTACTTATTTAGCTTATAATAAAACTATCTTCATTTTGAGAAATTAGCTTTAATCATAATGATGTAAGTTGATTTTTTTCAATTACAAAGCATTGATTTAGTATTTAAATGAAAACATGTGAATGTTGTATGTTTTCAGTTTGACTATTGCCTTACATGAAAAAAGACATGAATAAGTTAATTTTCTAGATTACAAGTTTATCTTTGAATGGATAATAATGTTCGAAATCAAATGGTAATGTTCTTACAGTGAGGGGAGGAAGAGATTAAACAGACACCTTAGAGGAAGAAGGGAGCATGAAGCTGATGGTTATGATTTTACAAAGGTAGCCACATGAGAAGAAAAATCAAACTACATCCTACTTTAAGACAGACAAGAAAAAATGTAATTTTGCTTTATTTTAATGTCAATCTTGTATCCAGAATATAAGAAAATATGTATTTTGTCTTTAAAAAATGGTATTTATTAATAGGTTACAGCAACTTTTAAGAAAGAATATAGATGTAAAATAGAATCTTTCTAAATGATATTTTAAAGTTACATTGTCAAGTAGTATATTGATTGGTTTCTGTCAACTTGACAAAAGGAAAAATGATCTGGGAAAAAGGTACCTCCAGTGAGAATATTCATTTATTACACTGGATTGTAATCAAGCTTTTATGACATCTCCTTTGTTAATGATTGGAATTGCAGGTCCAAAACAATTTTGGGCAGTATCATCCTTGGGCAACTGGTCATGGATTTTGTAAGACAGAAAGATGATCACGTTCCTAACAGTGTTTCTCTATGAGCACTGCTCTGTCTCTAGGTTCCTGCCATAAATTCCAGTCATGATATCCTTTCCTTCATGTTGGATTGTACTCAGGAAATATAGCTAACTACACCTCTCTTCCCAAAGTAACTTTGGCTATAGTGTTGTATATCATTTTAAAAAAAACTTATACATATACCTTTTAAAATCTACAACAGGTGAGAAAAATTTCCTAGCATAGATGATCAATAGTTGTGTAGTAAAAAAGCATCTATCCTTCCCTCTCCTCTCAGACACTGACTAGGTATCTGTTAGCAAAAATAATTCCTTTCCTATCTAAATTTTATAAATTTAAATAATTAATATCTATATCAAAATAAAAATAACCTGAAGTTGTCATTGCAACAATGAAATAGAAAGTTATATCTTTAGCATTTGAAAATTTAGAACTTGAAAATCAGAAATTAAACATCAAACATGAGAAATTTTATTTATTAACACTATGAAAGTTACATAGATGAGATGTCTCAAATGTTCCCAACAGATGTTTTCTACTTATTTCTATTGATAATTTCAAGAATTTGCCACATTTCCCCACCACCAAGATTCCAGAGTGTGGATTACTATTTACAATTCTATTCAGAACCCCTCCCATTTGGCTAGCTTTCTTCAAACTTTTAACAAACTTAAATACACTGAAAATATTGTATACTTACTAGACAGCTTTGGAATTTTACTTTTTTAAAAGTTGTGCACTAATACACCTACAGAAAGATTTGAAGCTCGTCAAGGTCAATTTATTAAAAATGAACAGGGATCTCACTTCTGTATTAGACTCTCAAACAGCCTGAACATGACTCAATAAGACAGGTCAATCTTCCTTGATATTCATTTGCCCTTGAGCCCTTTCACTTCATCTGTCAGACTTCTCTCAATGGAAAACAGTCCCATTCATTTTTAATCAGTTGATATTGCTACCCTCATTGATGGTCATCTAACACTTTGTCAGACTACAGGGAAGGCTTGGGAGATAGTTCTGCATTCAGTATATTTTTTAAAAATCTTTCAAAGCATTATTGAGAGGAAAAAAATGTACCTGAATTTTCCAAGGTTGAGCTTGTTCCACATTTTTGTGCAGCAACTAAAGTGAATCTCCAGATTAGAAAGCATATGGATAATACATCATGTGTAGAGATTGCTCTGTGAGTCGAGGAAAATTCAGAGCACAAAAGGTTGCTTGTCTCATGAAAGGTTAGTTGCATATAGCTCATATAACTCTCTGACTACAGCTTAATTCACTGAGCAATAAAACAGGGATCAGTAGTTTGCTACTTTTGTATTAGGACTCAAAGAGAGGTTTATATGTTAACATTGACTTCATAATACATTTATTTATTTTAAGTATTGGTCAATATCATACAAAACGTTCAATGTTATTTTATATAATTTTATTGAATTATGTCTCTGAAACTATTTACCTATTACATGTTTTGCTTACTGGTTTAATCAAAAACCTTATATGATAAAATTATTTTAAGTCACACAGTAGAAACACTTAACCAACCTAAGAGAAATACAATTGCTTAGTTCATGATTAAAGTATATGGGAAGATAAAACTCATTCATCCCCTGACTCTTTCTCTTCCTTCATTTATAGACAGATGCATATCTACTGAAATTAAAAAGACATTTTACTTTATTAATCTATACTGTGTCCTACTGACTTTAGTGAAATATCAAAATTGTTATTTCTAAGAGATATTAAACTCTAACATTTCAGAGGAGAAAAAATTCAGTTTAATCCATTCTTGTTAGCATTTAAATTTTCTAAATATGTTTTTATTTCTATATATATTACTTCAACCTACCTAACATTGCTACCCCTCATTTTTCTTCAATTCAACTAATCATATTACTTCATACATAAATTTGAAAACACAAATTTGGAAATCAGACAAAGCAGTCCCCGCTCCCCTTAGTTCTCAAAGTTTTAGCTAAAGCAAAAAGAGAATGAAAGGAGATTAACAAATTGGAAAAGAAGAAGTGAAATTGTATTTGCAGATGATATGATTATATGCATTAGTGATCCACAAAATTATACGAAAACGTTTAAAGCTGTTAAACACCTTCAGCAAAGTAACAAGATACAAATTTAACTCAAAGAAATCAGTAGCCCTACTCTACACTAAAAATAAAAAGGTTGAAAAAAATAAGGAAAACAGCACCATTTATAATAGTTGCAAATAGCATTAAATACCTTGGAGTAACTATAACCAAACAAGTATCAGATCTATTTGACAAAAACTTTAAAGGACTGAAGAAAAAATTTGAAGAGGATATCAGAAAATGGAAAGATCTCCTGTGTCCCTGGATAGGTAGGATGAGCACAGTAAAACTGGCAATTCTACCAAAAGCAATCTACAGATTTAATGCACTGCCCTTAAAAATCCCAAAAACTTTTTTTACAAACCTCAAAAGACCAATACTCAATTTCATGTGGTATAACAGGAAAGCCAGAACTGCCAAAACAATTTTGCTCAACAAAAGAACCTCAGAAAGCATCAGCATTCTAGGCTTAAGTTAGAATATGGAGCTACAGTAAAAACACCAGTGGCACAGACACTAAAATCAACAATCAATAAGTGAGCTCTCCTGAAGCTAAGAAGCTTCTGTAAAGCCAAAGACACGGCCAATAGAACAAAACTAGAGCCTACAGAATAGAAAAAGATTTTCACCAACCCTACAAGTGATAGAGGACTGATCTCTAAGATATATGAAGAACTTAAGAATCTAGAGCCCAAATCCTTGAATAACCCAATCAAAAAATGGGGTTCAGATCTAAAAAGGGAATTCTCAGCAGAAAAATTACGAATGGCTCAAAGGCACCTGAAAAAGTGCTCATCATCTTTAGGCATCAGAGAAATGCAGATCAAAAAAACTTTGAGATACCACCTGACACCTGTTAAATTGGCTAAGATAAAAGACACAGATGACAGCCTATGCTGGAGAGGATGTGGAGCAAATGGAACACTCCTCCAATGTTGGTGGGAGTGTAAGCTTGTTCAGTCATGCTTGAATGCACTATGGCCGTTTCTCAGAAAATTGAGAATAAATCTCCCCAGGGACCCAGCAATACCACTTCTGGGTGTATACCCTAAAGAAGCACATTCACACTCCAAAGGTATTAGCTCAACTATGTTCATAGCAGCATTACTTGTAATAGCAAGAACCTGGAAACAACCTAGAAGCCCCTCAACTGAGGAATGGATTAACAAACTGTGGTACATTTACACAATGGAGTACTACTCAGCAGTAAGAAAAAATGATACCCTAAAGTTTGCAGGCAAATAGATGGATTTGGAAAATATGTTCCTGAGCGAGGTATCACAAACCCAGAAAGATAAGCAGGGGATGTACGCACTCATTAGTGGACTCTAAACAAACCAACAAACAAACAAGAAAAATGCAAAGCATTCCCAAGCTGCAAACCACAACCACTGAACAGCTTGGGATCAGAAACACCTTGGACTGACTCCTTGGATCCCACTGCCCCTAGAGGAACACCTGACTCAGTCTTGAGGTTGGGGGGAGAAAACTGGATCTGCCAGGAGTGGAGGCTGAACTAAACAATATTGGGACAGTGGGACTTTGGGACTGCCTTCCCCGTGTAGGGGGGGGAGTTTGGGGGGTTGGGGGTGATCAGGAGTTGTGAAGAAGAGAGAATGACCTGATGTAGTGAGAGGGGCAAGGGACCTTGAATAAGGATATACAAGGATAGAAAGTGTGACTTCTTTGTTCATAATAATAAAAAATAAATGATATGAAAAAAAACAAAACAAAATGAATAATGAGCTACAGTAATAAATAATACTGGCATAAGAACAGACTTGTGATCAATTAAATCAAATTGAAGATACCAACATTAACCCCAAAACCTATAAACACCTGATCTTTGACAATGAGGCCCAAAATACTCAGTGGAAAATAGATAGTATCTTTAACAAATGGTATTAGCATAGCTGGATGGTAGTGTGTAGAAAACTGCAAATAGATCCAAGCCTATAGCCTGCACAAAACTTAAATCCAAGTGGATCAAAGACCTCAACATAAAGCCAGTTACACTAAACTTGATTGAAAAGGAAGTGGGAAATACCCTCCAACAAATTGGCACAGGTGACCACTTTTTAAATATAACACCAGCAACACAGACACTAGGAACAACAATCAAAAAGTGGGACCTCTTGAAACTGAGAAGCTTCTATAAAGCCAAGGACACAATCAATAAGACAAAACAACAGCCTACAAAATGGGTAAAGATGTTCACCAACCCTACAAATGACAGATGATTGATCTCTAAAATATATAGAAAACTCAGCAACTAGAGCCCAAAACCTTGAATAACTCAATCAAAAAATAGGGTTCTGAACTAAAAAGGGAATTCTCAGCAGAATTACAAATGGCTGAAAGGCACTTTAAAAAGGAGAAGAGACAGTGATTGGAAGGGGTGGGAGGGGGAAGGGAGCCTGAACAAGGATATACACAGATTAAAAAAAGAAGAAAACTGGGAATCGTTCTTCCCAAGGATCCAGCAATACCACTACTGGACATACACCGTAAGGATGCACATTCGCACTCCAAAGGTGCTCAACTATGTTCATAGCAGCATTATTTTCAGCAAGAACCTGGAAACAACCTAGAGGTTCATCACCTGAAGAATGGATTAGCAAACTATGGTACATCTACACATTGGAGTAGTACTCAGCAATAAGAAAAAACGATATCCTAAAATTTGCACGCCAATGGGTGGATCTTCAGAATATTCTCCTGAGCAAGGTATCACAAACCCAGAAATAAAAGCTGGGGATGTACTCACTTATTAGTGAACTTGAAACAAAAAGCAAAGCACTCCCAAGCTGCAAACCACAACCACTGAACAGCTTGGGATCTCAAGTACCTTGGAGCCTATTCCCTCCGGAGGAACCCTGGATCCAGTCTTGGTTTTGAGTGAGGAAAGCAGATCTGCCTGGAGTGCATGCTGAACAAAGTCACTTTGGTACCTTGGGACCGTCTGCCCTTGCTGGGGAGGAGATAAGGAGATGGGGAGAAGAGAGAGTGACTGGGAGGGGCAGGAGGGGAAGAGAGTTTGAATAAGGGGATACATGGATAAAAAATGAGACTTTATTCATAATAAAAAGGAAAAAAATCCTTTTAAAAATCTATTAATCTGTTAATTGTCCCCTATTTTCTCCTTAATGTTAACATCATATTCTAATGCCTTATGTGTGTTCAAACTGCTCTGAGTTCTTGTAAATCACAGATTACAAGTTACTGGTTTGTTGAAATTAAAGTTATATTAATATAGCTCTTTTTCATCTTTACTTGCCATAGAGAAATGGATGTTACCCTAATAATATTATAATAATTTTTATAGGGATGTTAAAAGTAAATATTAAACCTTCAACAATTTGTGATATTATTAAAACATAGGCATATTTATTTGAACAATTTCAAAATTATACTCATTTAGAGATATAAAATAAAGTATTTATGACAAAGTGAGTTATTTATATTAAACTTTTTTAGTAGAACTTTTTCTTTATTGTCATACAGCTGTCATTGGTTGTTCTTTGTGTTTATCATTTCTTGATGGTAATATATTATTGTATGTTTTTAACTACTCAAAATTATTCCAGAGCAAGGCAGGTGTTTGGAAGGAAAAGTGGCTGTTTTACAAGTGTGAGGACGTGAGTTCTAAGCCTCTGTATAAGTACAGTGCACTGAAAATCCGACTTGGATTTGCAGAGCGAAGGAACTGAGGTGGGTGCTGGGTCAACTTCTAGTGGCCTTTGTTACACAGAGTCTAATAAAAAAACAATCTAAACTCTGGACTCAATGAAAAATCCTGACTCCAAAACTAACATGGAAGGTGATAAATAAAGGATACTCAATTTCAAATTCTTCTATCTGTACAACCAAATAAAATGAAAGCATCCCACAAGTGAATATACTCGCTTAAACTGTACAAACAAATGCATATAACCTTATGTACAGCAATACCTTCAAACACTCTACTTAAAATTTTTTATTATAAATCTAATTTTAAAAAGCTAGCAGAGTTCTCTGTGTTAAAACACCAATGCACACCAGTATTTTCCTTTTAAAAGTAAAGCTTTCGATATTTGGTTATTACCATAATAAATAAAATTAAATCATTCAAAGCAAATTCCAGCCTCTAAATTCAAAGAATATACTGTCTTCATTGTTCTGGCATGAGATAATGGCACAGATTGCTCATTTTATTCACTACTGAAAATTCACAAAGCAAGGTCAAATTATTATTTCATTGTATTATAACTTTATTTTTGTCTTCTTACTACAAACTTCTTCATAGCCAAATAATATGTCATAGTCATAAATGATGGCATGAAACACTGCTGCCACATATAGTAATCATCATTGGATTATTTACTGAGGTAATGGGCCAATTAATGAGATGATAGGCTAATATTTGGAAAAGATTATGGAGAAGGCAATTAGAATAATAGCAAATTATATAATGAATCATGCTATGTTTTAGAAATGAATAAGGCTATTTAGTAACTACTATTGCTCTAATTATAGACATTGAATAACAAAAATAAGAAAACAGAAAATGGAGATATGAGAACTTTTGTTTGTTATATGCATTAAATTGATATGTTTACTTGACTTGTTAGTTTATTATACTTTCTGTTTCAGTAAAGATAAGTTCTAAACAAAGTTATTTTGGTCTCTGTATAATAGTCTGGGAATATGGAACATTAGATATTTATTTTTAACATTATTTTCAAAATTAACATTTTGCAGTCTTAAATTTACTTTTTGCATGCATGTGTGCACATGTATAATTCTGTACAAATTCATGCATGAGATGATAAGAGGACAACTTACCAAATATGTTGTTTCCTTGTGTCGTGTGATTTCTAGGAATTGAATCTAGGTCTTCAGACTTATAAGCAAGCACATTTATCTACTCAGTTATCTTTACCAGATGTAATGATATTTTATGTATGTAGTATTACTGTCTTTTTGTTCTTTTGTATATTTTATTTTTCTTTGTGAGTGGTGTGGACATGTCCCATATGCCATTGATTATGTATTTAGGTCAGAGGGCAAATTTCAGGAGTTGACTATTTGCTCCCATAATCTGGATTTATTTTAGGATGGTATTTCTGGAGAGAACCAAAAAAAGCACACTCACTACAGATAGTGAACTAATGTTATAAAAATGTAAGGATACCACTAAAATCCAAACCAGTAGACAAATATGTTTTCATTGAGAGAGAATTACAGGAGTTTAGGTTAAGGATTATTTTCAGAAACAGAAAGAAATTAAAGGCTCACCATTAAAAGTCCAAGCCAACATAGATGATGACTCATGAAGGTTGGATAACTGGAGAACACTGTACAATTTGCAAGCAGCTGGACAGATTGCAGACTATCCTTTCTCATATGCTCAGTTGCTCATATCCAATACTAGGCAGCTCCCCTAATATTTCTCAAAAATCCTTCTAGCCTATTTTATTGATCAGTAGAAGCCTGAAAAATGGAGTCAGTATCAGGGAGTTGTTGAATCTTTTGACCTTCACTTCCTTAGCTGAATTACCTCCATTGCAAAAGGGAATATTTCTCTTTCCCTCATAATGAGTTTCATCTTAGCAAGCTTTTCTCAAAGATGGGATATTTTATCACAGAATAAATATCTATACAACTATACAACAGAGTTCTGTGAATCAAACTTAGGTCTTTGAATTTGTCCATCGGCTTCCTTACTATCTTGCCACCTCACTTGCCATTCTATAATTTGTTAATATCTGTGTTATGTTGAGTTGTGCTTACATTTAGAAGAGTACTACCTGAATTTTTTTTAGATTACTAAATTTGAACCTTTTAAAAATTTTTCTAAGAGGTTTTTCTGTGTGTGTTCCTCTGTATGTGTTCATGTTCTTGTACATGAATGGATGGAATGTACATGTATGCGTGCATGTATGGAAGCCTGAAAAAGAACACTTTTTCCCTCAAAGTTAGTTACAAATATTTTAATGATCTGAACTGTGGTTTTCATTTTTACAAAACAAATGCATTTAACATCTGATCCATTTCACTAGCTCTTGCACTATTCTTAGAGATTACTTTATTCTCACTAGGAATGATATAAACGACTATTCCTAAGTTAAATGCAAATTGTATTTTAAAATATTAAAACAGTATCCTCTTCTAAATATAAATTCAACCACATGCAGTATGTATTCATCAAATAAGCTATTTTAGCACCATTCTTATATATTAATATGTACAGAGTATATGATTAATTTGATTCATTATTCTTTTCTCTGTAGGGTATATTGCTCTACATTTTTTAATCAACTATGTTTTAAAGAATTTTAGTACTTCAAATAAATGCTTAACTTATTTTTAAAATAAATATATTTAAATGCATTGTAAAGAAATTGCATTTAATATGTGAAAATAACAATGTACTAAGTACTCCTAATAATTTAGGTGTTTTAAAATAACCTATAGAAGCAAATGTTTACTCCTGTGATGTATGATGTTTTCTAGTGACAGTGGCTTTTTCATAGATATTTATTTATCAATTAAGTTTGAAGTGTAATAAAAATTACACATAGATAGATAAACATCACATAATACATAATATTCTTTATCTCAGTTAGACACATAAGCAATAATAAGTTGTAACTATTGTTGAATCTAACATCTTTGTAAATAAATTAGTCTTATTCCATTAAAAGATCTGTTGCTTGCTTTAAAATGTTTTATAACGTATCAGCTACACTCCAGTACAGGACCTAAACTCAAAACTTGCTTGCAAACATAAAATGGATGCTGTTATTTTTGTTGTGTTCTTTTTGTGTAGCTTGGCTATTATTTTTGTCTTAATGATTATCATAATTTTAGTTCACTAGTATTTTAAATGATTTTGTTTCTTCCCTGTATATTTTGAAAGAGAAGTTGTCAACTGTACTGGAATTTAATATGAATCTTGATTGATTTTACCAAATTGTTTCATGTAACTAATAAAATTACAATTAAATACCAAAAATTAATGAATATTAATTTATCAATTTCTATATATATATATTCAATACAGTAGTTCATAAAATTTGATTTTCAAACATGTACTCATCCTTAATGGCTATCTTTTGCAATCCTAGGCATTTGACCTAGACACCCTTTGGGGGAGAGGAAGAGAAGGTACAGTATCAGTGACATAGATCTCATGAGTCAGGTGAGAAGCAAACAGCTGTCTCACTTATTGTGGATTTGTGTAGACCTACATACCCCCTCCAGATTTCCCATTGGCAGTTGGAGACTCTTTCAGCTGGGTTATCTCTTTCTCATTGTCCTCCAGATTTTTGACGATCATACACCATTAGTTACCAGGTTCAGTAGGAGACTCTAAATTGGCTCAGCAGGAAGCATCTGTTGTGAATGCCTATTCACATTACTTGAAACAGGGTAACTGTGGTTTTATCAGGCTAGCTGGCTGCATTCACCCTATAACTGCTATTATTTTGACTAAGTGAACACATTATTGAGTAACAGATTAGTATCCTTCTCAATCTGCATAGAAAACTCTTGAAGTAGATAGCCATTAACAGAGAGACACAAAACTAGTCAATTTATTAAAATAAGAGATTTTGGAATTATCAGTTCTAATTCAGATATTTATGTCACATCTTTACAGCCAAGATTCAGTGATTATTGTAGGAGAAAGGAATGAAAAGTTCTAAGAGCCAAAGACAGTAGGTTCAAATTGTGTTTTCTAAAAGTAAAAGGGTATTGGCATCTATGTACTTTTGTGACAGTACCAATCTACGTAAGGCATACACAATATCAAGTCAGAAAAGTGTCCAGAATATAAAAAGGAAGTTGGGCACAAAGTTATACTTGTATTTTAAGAATTATTGGAAATTGATTATTTCTGGGCTAATAAAAATGAGTTCTCCTTAAGTGCATGACCCCTCCTGTATATAAATAAGCTTCTCTGAGTAAATGTCTACATCCTAAAGCATTTTTCCAGCACAAATTGGAGCAGATGTGTTAAAGATATAACACAAAAGAAGTTGGGGAGGTAGAATATCTAGGTTGGGAAATGAATACAAAGTAAAAAATTCTAAGATAATTAATAAAAGATAATATTTAGGAGGGGAACAACTAGCAACAATAATAATTCTTAGACACTTCAACATTTTAGTTATCAAAAAATGTGTAACAAAAAATAAAAGAAAACTGTCAATACCATGACGCACATAATATAGGTCTATAGATTCACATATATGTATATGCTGCACTTAATTTATTCAAGATACTGATATAAATTTAACAGGTAGTCAAATAAATTTGGCAATGTATAAATAAACACAAAACAATAGTGTGGCTAACGCATATTCTTATTTTTGCTTATAATTTCTCTTCATCATTATTTCACTCTATTTAGGCAATCATTAATCTGTAATGTTGTTTCAGAAACTCTACCCTCAGAAGGAAAACTTTTTTGTCAACTAGAAAGGGTAAATATTTAATGTGTCTTACCACAGACTTCCCCCTACAATAATTTTCTTTGAACAAAATCTTCTCATATTTCTCACTGACATGAACTGATTAGCCTAAACTTGGTAATTCATTATTTTGTTTCTTAAGCAGTCATTTTGTATGGAAGTTGCCTAAAGAATTTTTACTACATAATTGATAATGGCATCTGCTCTTTGAAATAAATATCTTGTCCATTTATATAGTAAGTTACAAGTATTTTATATATAGTTTTTTTTCTGTTGTGAAAAGAAAAATCAAAGTACACAGATGCTACAAGCAATCTAAATCACACATGTAGAACAGTGTTACTTCCGCAGATCAAATTTGAAAAGTACTAGCTCTGGTATTTTTAGGGTTAGGGAGGTACCAAATGACTTGTTTTAAGGCTGAATTTATGGTCAAGGTTTACATTTCTAGTGAAAATATTAAAGGTAAGATATAGTGGAGGAAGGTAATTCTCCATTCTGCATTAGGAATTATAATCCATTGTCTCTGTGAGTAAAGCAAAGGGAATTAGACACCTAGAGAAGGAAAAGAAACTATAATATTTTACTCCATAATATTACACAGTGAATTTTAAAAACAGCATAGCTTGATATTTTCCTAGAAACAAATGCTAGAAATTAACTTGCAATGAATACTTTTTCATTATCTTACTAATATCTACCAATATTAGTACAGCATTTCTCCAAAGCAACAAAATCTTGTTCCTATATCTCAGGAAAAATCTCCAATATTTTACCAATAAGCATGAAGTTTGTTGTATAGTATTCATAATTGCACTTCTTTATCCAGCAGACTGAAGTTCTCCCTACCTCTCTCCCTCCCTCTCTTTCTCTGTCTCTCTGACTCCCCTCTTTGTGTGTATGTGTCTGTGTGCATGGATATGCGTATTATCCTATTCAAAGTGATATAAGAAAATATGTTTATAAGCTGGGTAGTTATTTCTTGTACTTCTGAAAGTTGGAAAGTTAAAAAACAAAATTTTGGTAGATGATGTATCTGAGGAGAGGATGGGGAGTTGTGGGGAAGAGAGAATGACCTGATGTGATGGGAGAGGGAAGGGACCTTGAATAAGGATATACAAGGATGGAACGTGTGACTTCTTTGTTCATAATAATAAAATAAAATAAACACACACACACACATGCACACACACACACACACACACACACACACAAAAGAGTATTCTCACTTCCTGATTCATTGATTTTTCACATGGTGGCAGGCCATAAGTGTTCCCTAGGATCTTTTTTATGGTATCCTTAATCTCATTCATGAATATCTAAAAGTAATAAAAGATTTATGTAGTATTGATTGTGAAACCCAAGAATCACTGATGATATAATTTGTTAATTATTAGTGTATGTTTACTAGGGGATGATGCACTGTAAAGATTTGTTGCTGGCATTGGTTTAATAAAACATTGATTAGTTAGAAGCAGAATCCACTTCCTACTTCATACTATATGTTCATATTTTAGTTAACTTACAACACTAGTAACAACTAAATAATTATAAATGAAAATGTGAGTTTACAAAGTTTCAAAGGAGGAGTACTACACAGGTTATAAAAGGAAACTTATCTGGCATTATAAGCTCTGCTTCTGGTATATTTTCTGTTTGTTTACAGCATTGCCATTTGGCTAATATCCTTCGTGTTTTCTAATTAATACATTCTTTCATGACTTAATTTGCAAATATATGGTATTACTTGTTTTCACTTTAGTTTGTGTTATGACTGAAGTATATTTTACATCTCAATAAAACCCTTTCTTTAAAAAAGTAAAATAAAACAAATACCTCACTATAGGTACTATAAAGTAAACAAAATTGATAAATATTTTAAAAGCATGCCTATATTTTTATTGATAGCAATGCCAAAATTAATGCTATAAAAATTTGTTTGGCCCAAGTCAATTTAATAAACATCTCTTCTGTTTAAAAAAGTAAATGTGAGTTTAACTGTGGTTTGAACTTCAATTATGTCCCCTATATTAATTTTTGCAATTTATTACTTCAGACAAAAAAATTGTATATATTTAAACAAGTTTATTGTTTGGTTTTTCGAGAGTGATGGTGAAAGAAGCATGAATGTAGTTGTATAGGGAGGGTAGGAGGGGAGTTGGGTGACTAAAAATTGATCTAAGTATATTGTGTGGAATATTTTTTAAATAATAGTTAAACAGGAAAAATTGCCAAAACCTTTCAGGTATTTCTGCTTATATCATCCTGTGTTCAGGTAAGAAGACCACATTGTCATTGATATCTGAACAATTATAAGATTGAAGATATCAATGAGAAGAATTTTTACACTAATATATAGTTCATATTATTTAGCTAATATATACAAAACTGTATTTTCACTCTTAGCCAACATATATTACATCTACTCAGTTCTCTGAAACTGAATAACTTTGAGTGTTTGTGAAGATTTTCTTGAAAGTATTTTTTATACACTATATCCTGATTTTGTTTTTTTTTTTTCTTTTAGCCAAGTCATCCCTGATCCTATCTACATTCCCATGTATTCTAACTCCATTCCTCCTCCTCCTTCTGCTCTCTCTCCCTCTCTCTCTTTCTCACGAATTAACATACAAAAACACAATGAATCTAGAATAAAATGTAAATGAAATATAGCTTTGAAAGAGAAAGAAAATGTACAAGAATTTAAGTGCTTTCAAAATGTTAAAGATACTGCCATTATTTCTATGTGTGGTTTGTAATCTTGTGGTATAGGATACATTATTCTTGGCTTTTTTTTGCCTCCATAAGCACTAGAGAATTTTTTTTGAACATCTGATATTATTTTTTTTTTGGCCAATTACTTGAATTTGTCTTTCTGAGACTGAGTTATTTAAACTTCACTCAGGATGATTTGGTTTTGTTCCACTCATTTGCCTGCAAATTTTATAGCATCTTTTTGTTTATTTATTTAACAGCTGAATATGGCTTTATTGTATAAATGTACCACATTTTTTATTCATTCTTCTGTTGAGGAACATCAAAGTTGTTTCTAGTTTCTAGATATTAAAATAAAGTCACAATAGACATGATTGCTCAAGTATCATTATGGTCAGATGAAACATCCTTTAGATATATGCTTAAAATTGCTATAGAAAGGTGTCCTACCAGAGGTAATGGGTGGGAGAGGAGGAGGATGTGTATGTGTCTCCCTGGCTTTACAGAAGCTACTCAGTTTCAGGATGTCCCATGTATTGATTTTTGTTCTTAGTATCTGTGCTATTGGTGTTATATTTAGGAGGTTGTCACTTGTGCCAATACTTTAGAGGGTATTTCCCACTATATATTTCTATCAAATTCAGTGTGGCTTGGTTTATGTTTGGTTTTTGATCCACTTGGATTTGAGTTTTGTGCAGGGTGATAGGTTTGAATCTATTTCCATTTTCCTACACACTACCAACCAGCTATGATAACACTATTTGATGAAGATAATATATTTGTTCCATTGAGTATTTTGGGCCTCTTTATCAAAAATCAAGTATTCATATGTGTGTGTATGATAATGTCAGGGTCTTCAATTCAATTCCATTGATCTATAAGTGTGTTTTTATGCCAATACCAGACTCTTTTTAATTACTATAGCATTGTAGTTTAACTTAATATCTGGAAAGGTGATGTCTCCTGAGGTTCATTTGTTGAGCAAGATTGTTTTGACAAATTTGACTATCCTGTTATTCCAAATGAAATTGAGTATTGTTCTTTCATCTTCTGTAAAAAAAAATTGTGTTGGATTTTTGATGGGAATTGCATTGAATCTGTAGATTGGCTTTGGTAGAATTGTCATTTTTACTGGGTTGATCCTACCTATTCAGGAACATGGGAGATATTTTCATTTTCTGATATCCTCTTCAATTTCTTTCTTCAGTGATTTAAAGTTTTTGCCAAACAGATCTGTTACTTCTTTGGTAATAGTTACACCGAGGTCTTTAATGGTATTTGCAGCTATTTTAAAGTATCATGTTTGTCTCCTTTATTTCTTGCCCTGCCCTTTTATTTTTAGTGTATTGCATGGCTACTGATGTCTTGAATGAACTTTGTATTATACTACATTGCTGAAGGTGTTTATCAGCTGTAGAAGTTCCCTGGTAATATTTTATGGGTCAGTTATGTATACAATCATATCATCTTCAAA
This sequence comes from Sigmodon hispidus, assembly GCA_004025045.1. NCBI lineage: Eukaryota > Metazoa > Chordata > Mammalia > Rodentia > Cricetidae > Sigmodon > Sigmodon hispidus. The sequence continues at coordinate 53,005 of PVIH01009694.1, read as the reverse complement.
TAGAGATACCTTTACTTCTTGTTTTCCAATTTGTATCCCCTTAATCTCCTTTTGTTCTCTTATTGCTTTGGCTAAAACTTGGAGAACTATATTGAATAGATAAGGAGAGAGGGCAAATCATTGCTTAGTTCCTGATTTTAATGGAATTTTCTTGAGTTTTTCTCTAGTTATTTTGATGTTGGCCATCTTCTTGTAAATTGTCTATATTATATTTAGGTATATTCCTTGTATTCCTGATCTCTCCAGGACTTTTATCATACAGAAGTATTGGTTATTAAGAAAGGCTTTTCCAGAATCTAAGGATATTATTATTTGCATTTTTTCTTTTAGTCATATAATAGATGACATTTACAGTGTTTTGTATGTTGAACCATCCCTGCATCTCTGGGATAAAGCATACTTGATCATGGTGGATGACGTTTTTTATATGTTATTGTTTTCGGCTTGCCAAAATTTTGTTCAGAATTTTTGCATCAATGTTTATGAGAAAAATTAGTCTGTAATTCTCTTTTTTGTTGTGTCTTTAATTGCCTTGAGTATTAGCTTGGTCTCATAAAAAAGGTTTGGTAATCTTTCTTTGTTTTCTACTGTATGGAACAGTTTGAGGAGTATTGGTTTTAATTCTTCTTAGAATTTCTGTTAGAATTCTGCAGTGAAACAATCTGGGCCTGGGCTTTTTTTTTTTTTTTTTTTTTTTTTCCCTTGGGAGAGTTCTAATAACAGCTTCAATTTTCTTTGCATTTTTCTCTTTGTTTCAATAGTATTGATTTCAAATCTAAGTTTGATTATTTCCTGCCATCTGCTCCTTCTAGGTGAGTTTGCTTCTAATTGTTGTAGGGCTTTCAGCTGTGCTGTTAGTTCTCTTGTGTGAGAGTTCTCTAGGTTCTTCACATGGGCATCTATTGCTGTGAATTTTTCTCTTAAGACTGCTTTTATTGTGTCCCATAAGTTTGGGTATGTTGTGAATACAATTTCATTAAATTCTAGGAAGTCTTTAAATTCTTTCTTAATTTCTTCCTTGACTCAGAGGTGGTTCACCTGAGTGATGTTTAGTTTCCATTAGTTGGTAAGCTTTCTGTGATTTTTAATATTGTTGAACTCTAACTTTTGACCATGGTGGTTAGATATTAAGACATCATCTTATCCCACTGGAAATACGTAAGCATAATAAAACAATTGGCAAATGTTTGTAAGTATTTGAGGAGAAAGAAATCCTAATTTGTAGTTCATGAGATTAGAGATTTGTATAGCTACTTTGAAAATTACTACAGAATATATCCTAAAAGGTATAAATAAATCTGTTATATTGTCCAGATTTAATATTGATAACCAAAATACATCTAATCCTTAGATACTTGCTATGTTTGTTCATGAAATGGTTGAGGAAATGGCTAACTATTCAACTTAAACTGAAGAAGAGATAATAAAAATATGGTACATATACAGTAAAATATTATTCTACAGTAAAAAAATAGGAAATAAATTTACAGAAAAATAAATAAAATTTATAAATATACTGAGTGAGGTAACCAGGTTCATAAAGATAACATACTCATGTTCTCTTTTCTTTGTAATTATGAGCTTTAAATCTTAAGTTTTCTGTGTATAACCAGAGATAACTACAGAAACCAGGAAAGTTTCTGTGTATAACCAGAGATAACTACAGAAACCAGGAAAGTAAAGGGGGCCCGAAAGTGTCTAGGAGAAACTCTAGCAAAGAAGTTAGCATGATACTTGGGATATGAAAAGGTAATAGAAAAAAAAGAAATAAAATTCTGCCTTAAATTTGAGAAGGAAGAAAGGACCATACAGAAAAAGAAAGGAGTAGGATAAATAAACAACACTCTAGATGATTGAAATAAACATAAGGAACCATATTATTTAGATTTACATAAAATTATGTATTATATATTATGAATATCTCTCATAAATACACAAATATTTGTATACGTGTGTGTGTGGTGTAATGTTATGCAATATAAGATGATAATGTCTATGTTTAATGTGGTTGTTCACTAACGTGTTTGTAATGATAGGTATTATCTTAGACCTCTTCTTGCCTCTTCTTACACTGTGAATTATTTACTCTCTTTCTTCTTCTTCTTCTTCTTCTTATTATTATTACTATTATGAACAAAGAAGTCACACTTTCTATCCTTGTATATCCTTATTCAAGGTCCCTTCCCCCTCCCAACACATCAGGTCATTCTCTCTTCTCCACAACTCCCCATCCCCTCCCTGGGCAGGCAGCAGGCAGTTCCATGGTACCACTGTCCCAATATTGCTTAGTTCAGTCTCCACTCCTGGCAATTCTAGTTTTCTCCCTGCAACCTCAAGACTGAGTCAGGTGTTCCTCTAGGGGGAATGGGATCCAAGGAGTCAGTCTAGGGTGTTTCTGATCCCAAGCTGTTCAGTGGTTGTGATTTGCAGCTTGTGCATGCTTTGCTTTTTCTTGTTTATGTGCTTGTTTGTTCGGAGTCCACTAATGAGTGAGTACATCTCCTGCTTATCTTTCTGTTTTTGTGATACCTAGCTCAGGAGGATATTCTCCAAATCCATCCGTTTGCCTGCAAATCTTAGGATATCATTTTTTCTAACTGCTGAGTAGTACTCCATTGTGTAATGTACCACAGTTTGTTAATCCATTCTTCAGTTGAGGGACATCTAGGATGTTTCCAGGTTCTTGTTGTTAAAAATAACGCTGCTATGAACATAGTTGAGCTAATGCCTTTGGAGTGCGACTGTGCATCTTTAGGGTATACACCCAGAAGTGGTATTGCTGGGTCCTTGGGGGAGATTGATTGTCAATTTTCTGAGAAACAGCCATACTGCCTTCCAAAGTGGCTGAACAAGCTTACACTCCCACCAACAATGGAGGAGTGTTCCCCGTGCTCTGCATCCTCTCCACCATAGGCTGTCATCTGTGTCTTTTATCTTAGCCAATCTAACAGATGTCAGATGGTATCTCAAAGTTGTTTTGATTTGCATTTCTCTGATGGCTAAAGATGAAGAGCACTTTTTCAGGTGTCTTTCAGACATTCTTAATTCTTCTTCTGAGAATTCCCTTTTTAGATTTTAACCCCATTTTTTGATTGGGTTCTTCAAGGTTTTGGGCTCTAGATTCTTGAGTTCTTTATATACCTTAGAGATCAGTCCTCTATCACTTGTAGGGTTGGTGAAAATCTTTTCCCATTCTGTAGGCTGGCATTTTGTCCTGTTGACAGTGTGCTTGGCTTTGCAGAAGCTTCCCAGCTTCAGGAGATCCCACTTATTGATGGTTGGTCTTAGTGTCTGTGCCACTGGTGTTATATTTAGGAAGTGGTGGCCTGTGCCAATTTGTGGAAGTGTATTTCCCACTTTCTTTTCTATCAAGTTCAAAGTGGCTGGGTTTATGTTGAGGTCTTTGATCCACTTGGATTTGAGTTTTGTGCAGGGTGACAGGCTCGGATCTATTTGCATTTTTCTACACTCTGCCATCCAGCTATGCCAACACCATTTGTTAAATATACTATATTTTTTTTCCATTGAATGTTTTGGGCCTCTTTGTCAAAGATCAGGTGTTCATAGGTTTTTTGGGTTAATGTCTGGATCCTTAATTCTATTCCATTGAACCAAAGCTCTATTTTTATTCCAGTGTCAGGCTGTATTTATTACTGTAGCTCTATAGCATAACTTGAAGTCAAGGATGGTGATACCTCCTGAGGTTCAAATTATCATTCCATAATATTCAGCACTTCTTCATTCTGCTCACTATATAACAAAAATATTGTTGCTTATATTATAAGGTATGTTGGAGATGTTTCATTCTGAGAAAAGATTATTAAATATATAAAATAAATGGAAGCTAAAAATTTATACCCACTTAATTTTTAAATTATAAGTATATTGTAGATGTGACCCCAGGGTTTTGTCTGATTTAGTCATTAGAAACCGCCTTATTTCCATTATTTCTTTCTGAATTTCTGACCTCTATATACACTCAACAGAATTTAAAAATAGAAATCGGTAAAGTTAGAGCAAGGAAGATTGTTAAACAAATAAAACTGCTTTATTCTTGTTATGACAAGTAGATTTGAAACCCCAAATCCAGTCGGGGAAAAAGAGAACCACCAAGTCATGAAAGTTTTCTTCTGAGTTGTAGTGAAGTACTGGGACAACACATACATTCATAATTGAATATAATCTCACACACAAATCAATATATGTGTTATACATTTGAAAAAAGAAAAATGCAAACTTAAAATCAAAAATCTACATATGAACTTGCTAACTTGTATATACTTTAGAGAATAAATCATGAGTTTTACTTTTTAGTTTCTATGACTTGTATTTTTGTTGAGATTTTAATCAGAACTTTTACAGCACAAGGTACAAAGAGTTGTAAGCTTCCATGTGGGACCAGAAAACTGAATGCAGTTATACTTTGGCAACAACAATTGCTCATAACTGCTGAGCCATCTCCTCTAAACCTCAAAAACATTTTTAAATAAAAAAGTATTTTTTAAAAGCACTCAGAAAAATTACCAAAACATCTACAATATTTGGGTAATTACATAGGATTAATCAGTTAACAGAACAACAACTATTTTTGTACAAGCTTTACCAAAGACTAGTGAAATAGAAAACCAAATACTCTTGTCAGCATATATAAACTAATTTGTATTGTGTACCAAAAAATCTTGCTTTAAATTTTCATGCCATATTTACAAGCCCCACACAGAATAAGGGAATATTAGTAGTTATTAAAAATACCACAAATATAGGGACATCTAATGCCACATTCAGTAGGGAATGAACTACACAAACAATGATATTGAACTTTATAAGAAAATTGTAAATAGCCTTGAATTCCATTTTTTTTCTTTTAAAGGATTGAATTGTGTACAGAGCATATAAATTTTTTTATAAACAAAAAAACTGTGCCCAAACAATATCATTTTTTATCCTCTTTATTACTTCTTCTCCTTTTCTTCTTTTTTCTTTTTTTTAATTTTTTTTCCTTCTTTATTTTGTATTTATCAAAAAAAACAGTAAAATGAATTTAAAATGCAGAAAAGTTAACAATAACTTTAAAGAGGATAAGAATCATAAGCATGGCTTATCAATGTTGGCAATACAAATAAGATTGCTACACATATATTTACTTTGTGTTCAGCTTTCCCTCCAAATTTTTTTTCCATCCCTGTATATCCTTATTCAAGGTCCCTTCCCCCTCCTACCACATCTGGTCATTTTTCTTCTCTGCAACTCCCCATCCCCACCCTGGGCAGGGAGCAGACAGCCCTATGATCCCACTGACCCAATAATGCTTGGATCAGTCTCCGCTCCTGGCCAAATCCAGTTTTGTCCCTCCTCCCTCAAGAGTGAGTCTGGTGTTCCTATAGTTGGAGTAGGGTTCAAAGGGTCAGTCCAGGGTGTTTCTGATCCCAAGCTGTTCAGTGATTGTGGTTTGCCGCTTGGGCATGTTTAGCTTTTTTGTTTGTTTGTTTGCTTAGAGATCACAAGTGAGTGAGTACATCCCCTGCTTATCTCTCAAAGTTTGTGATACCTTGCTCAGGAGAATGTTCTCCAAATCCATCCATTTGCCTGCGAATTTTAGGATATCATTTTTTCTTACTGCTGAGTAGTATTCCATTGTGTAGATGTACCACAATTTGTTAATCCATTCTTCAGTTGAGGGACATCTAGTTTGTTTCCAGGTTCTTACTATTACAAATAATGCTGCTATGAACAGAGTTGAGCTAATGCCTTTGGAGTGTGAATGTGCCTCTTTAGGGTATACACCCAGAAGTGGTATTGCTGGGTCCTTGGGGAGATTGATTCTTAATTTTCTGAGAAACCACCACAGTGCATTCCAAAGTGGCTGAACAAGCTTACATTCCCACCAACAATGGAGGAGTGTTCCCCTTGCTCCGCATCCTCTCCAACTTAGGAGGTCATCTGTGCCTTTTATCTTAGCCAATCTAACAGGTGTTAGGTGATATCTCAAAGTTGTTTTGATTTGCATTTCTCTGATGGCTAAAGATGAAGAGCACTTTTTCAGGTGCCTTTCAGCCATTCGTAATTGTTCCGCTGAGAATTCCCTTTTTAGATCTGTACCCCATTTTTTGATAGGGTTATTCAAGGTTTTGGGCTCTAAATTCTTGAGCTCTTTATATAACTTAGAGATCAGTCCTCTATCACTTGTAGGGTTGGTGAAAATCTTTTCCAATTCTGTAGGCTGGCATTTTGTCCTGTTGATAGTGTGCTTGGCTTTGCAGAAGCTTCCCAGCTTCAGGAGATCCCACTTATTGATGGTTGGTCTTAGTGCCTGTGCCACTGGTGTTATATTTAGGAAGTGGTGTCCTGTGCCAATTTGTAGAAGTGTATTTCCCACTTTCTTTTCTATCAAGTTCAAAGTGGCTGGGTTTAAGGTGAGGTCTTTGATCCACTTGGATTTGAGTTTTGTGCAGGGTGACAGGCTAGGATCTATTTGCATTTTTCTACACACTTCCATCCAGCTATGCCAACACCATTTGTTAAATATACTATCATTTTTCCGTTGAATGTTTCGGGCCTCTTTGTCAAAGATCAGGTGTTCATAGGTTTTTGGGTTAATGTCTGGATCCTCAATTCTATTCCATTTGTCCACAAGTCTAATTTTATGCCAGTACCAGGCTGTTTTTATTACTGTAACTCTATAGTATAGCTTGAAGTCAGGGATGGTGATACCTCCTGAGGTTCTTTTGTTGAGTAAAATTGTTTTGGCAATCCTGGCTTTCCTGTTACTCCAAATGAAATTGAGTATTGTTCTTTCAAGGTCCAAAAAATATTGTGTTGTGATTTTGATAGGCAGTGCATTGAATCTGTAGGTTGCCTTTGGTAGAATTGACATTTTTACTATGTTGATCCTACCAATCCAGGAACATGGGAGAGCTTTCCATTTTCTGATATCCTCTTCAATTTCTTTCTTCAATGATTTAAAATTTTTGTCAAATAGGTCTGTTACTTCTTTGGTTATAGTTACTCCAAGGTATTTAATACTATTTGCAGCTAATATGAAGGGTAATATTTCCGTTATTTCTTTTTCAGCTCTTCTATCTTTAGTGTATAGAAGGGCTACTGATTTCTTTGAGTTTATCTTGTATCCTGCTACATTGCTGAAGGTGTTTATCAGCTGTAACATTTCCTTGGAAGAATTTTGTGGGTCACTTATGTATACAATCATATCATCTGCAAATAGACATAGCTTCACTTCTTCTTTTCCAATTTGTATGCCCTTAATCTCTTTTCGTTCCCTTATTGCTTTAGCTAAAACTTCGAGAACTATATTGAATAGATAAGGGGAGAGAGAACATCTAGTTCCTGACTTTAGTGGGATTGCTTTGAGTTTTTCTCCTTTTCTTCTTTTTTCATCTCCTCATCCTCCTCTACTTTTACTACAAGAGTAAGATAATTTCTCTGTTACATTGTACCAAATTTTCAGGATAAAACTTGTCATTTCACCCTAATTATTTCCAGAATATAGAGTGAATGAACTAGTTCTAATTTACACTATATAGCCTACAAATGTCAATATTATAGAGTTAAAATATTGCAGAAAAATCTCATCACAATATATGTAGAGGAAGAACCAAGAAATATTAAGCAGAAATTCTAGTTACGCATATCATTATACAGCATGTCCAGCAGGAATTCATGATATATTTGCAAGTCAGATGTTACATGCAAAATCAATGTATTCAATCCCCAAAACATTAAAGAAAAAATAAAATGAGCATATCAATTGATACTCATAGTATAGTATGATTCGGTTGCTACTCAGAATACCAATATTTGGCAAACTGGATGTGGGAGAAATGGTGAGGATGAATGATATTATTATAATGTATTATAAGAATATAGTGCAAAATGTATTAAAATAGTTATTTTATATATTAATAAATTTATCATATGTATTGATATAATTATGTTTTTATATAAAATGAATAGATATAAAACAATGTAATTTTAATGTAATAAAGTATTAATTTAAAGAATCTTATGAGAAATGTGAGAACTAATAGGAAAAATTCAAACAAATAAGTTGCATATTCGTGGCTGTCTATATACCATGGCACACATTGTTGCTGAATATCAATGAAAAGCACATGACTGAGAGACAGGATGGGATAAAGAAATACAGGAATGAGGTTGCTATTCTATCTCTTCAGTTAAATCTCATTTTCAGGCAACCCTAGGCTACAAAAGAGCATGAAAAAAAATTACATACCAATTTCAATTTCCTGTCTTTCCTATCAGATGAAATTTCAAAGTCAGATTTAATATGATTTCCAAAAGATAAATAAGTGCAGCTTTTGTTCTCACATGTGCATTTTAGGTTAGGATTCACAGGTAAACCATCAAGGAGGTTTTTTCAAATTGTTGTTTCTATCTTCCTTTGTGATCTAAATTCTGTGACGTTAAGGTTATATTTGCTTAAATATATATTTCCTGTGAAAAATTAGTTGTCAGACTGGAACAAATTAGAGGCATATTCCACATTTTAATAGGTATAAAAAAGAAGCTAGGTGAGATGAAAAGACTTGTCTAAAATTAAGTAATTTTCAATGCCTGTATTTGTATTTTTTTCAATAATATTAAAACTCATCTTTGTTTATTCTGCTTATGTTTTTTCTATGCCTGGGGAAAATAACTAGAATTAATTAGGTTATATTTTGATATTTTATGATATTTGATATATTATGATATTTATTATATCATACATATAAAATACTTGAATGCAAGTATGTTTGAATAGTGTTAGATTGAATGTTACAAAATATAAATGAGATGGTGACTCAGGGAATTTTATGTAGTTCTTCTAATGTATACACAAGCAAAAATGTATTAAACAAAATTCTGGTGCCTGGTGTGACATACCTCTTTAAGAGCTATGGTCACTCATGCCCTACCTCTAAGTTGCCAAAGCAATACAGGCTCTTGCAATTCTTTGTAGTTGCCCATAAGAACTAGTTAATGAGACCCTTTTAATGGAGATTTAACTTTAAATCATTGTGAAGCACAGATAATTCAACCAGATACTGAACTGCAGGCTTTTTTCCTTTTTAATAACTTTCATAATTATAAACAAGGCTATCAAGCCAAAAAAATGTAAAGAAGGAGTTGAAATGTATGTGGGGTCTATTAAATGCTCATTTGAACGCAAGGACATTTCTCTTTGATAAAAGAATGGCATTGGCTGATATCACAGTTACCTTAACACTATTCTGGACCAACAATTAGGTCCTAAAGCCTTTCTTGTCACACTTAAGCAACACCAAATCAGAGTTCCTCACTGACATTAACTAGCTCCAGTTTAAGAATGTCTTATGAGAAATTCTACCATATTAGAAATTCTACCATACTAGAATACCTATGCTGTATTTCTAGTGCAACATTCCAAACGTTACCCGACTTATACGAAGAAAGCGATTCAATAACAAGTGGAGCATTTAACCCCAAGCATAATGGAAAAAAAGAGACCAACACAGGTACCTCAGCTCTTGAGGACTGTAATGAAGAATATGACGAAATGGAAGAAGGCACTGCTGTAATAGATCCCACTACCCTCGTAGGCACAACAGTGCCATTGTACTGTATGGATATCAGCTGGAGCGCTCACGGAGGACACTTTTTCTGCCACTGATATGAGAGGCAACACAAGCTAGTCCTTGTGGAACCACTGTGATATACCTAGTACATATTCCTCAAAGAGGTCTCAATCCTTCCTTTCTTGTGGTCTGGAAGTGTTCAGCCATTTGCATACTTATAGGAAGATTGTTTATGCCAGTGTTGTCCTCTTTGGAACTAACAGCGGTAGCTCCTTTTCTGAAGTTTTAGTCTCTATAGGTCAAATGTTTGGTAAGCGGATTGTAACTCATTCATGATGCAAAATGGATCTTTGCACCAAAAAACAAACAAAACAATAAAGAAAATAAAACACAACCACAAACAAAAACAAAAATTCAAACCCTAGTTCTAGAGTACTGTTTGAAGAAAGCAAGTCTTTCAGCACTTTGTCTAAAGCCTTCAATTAAGGCTATAGTATTTATTTGCCACTACTTTCCAACTGACAAATTGTGATAATTTAATTATTTATAACTTTGTATGTAATAATTCTAAAGGGAATGATACTTGGAGTAATATAGTTCTGAGATGTGTTAGTACTCAAATATTTCATGTTAAAAAAAATTATGGGCACTCACACTCCAAAGGCATTAGCTTAACTATGTTCATAGCAGTGTTATTTGTAAGAACAAGAACCTGGAAACAACCTAGATGCCTCTCAACTGAAGAATGGATTAACAAACTGTAGTACATCTACACAATGGAGTACTATTCAGCAGTAAGAAAAAAAATGATATCCTAAAATTTGTAGGCAAATAGATGGATTTGGAGAATATCCTCCTGAGCGAAGTATCACAAACTCGAAGATAAGCAGGGAATGTACTCACTCATTAGTGAAATTTAAACAAAAAAAGCAAAACATGTCCAAGCTGCAATCCACAACCACTGAACAGCTTAGGATCTGAAGCACCTTGGACAGGCACTTTGGAGCACATTCCCTTCAGAGGAACACATGACACAATCTTGATGTTGGGGTCCCAAAAGCAGATCTGCCTGGAATGGATGCTGAACTAAGCCATCTTGGGACCTTGGGATCTCCTGCCCTTGCTGGGGAGGAGATTAAAGTGATGGGGAGAAGAGAGAATGACTAGGGTTGGGGGAGGCAGGAGGGGGAAGGGAGTTTGAACAGGGGGATACATGGATAAAACATATGACTTTATTCATAATAATAAAAATAGAAAAAATATGATCATAAAGAGAAATTTCTTTCTACTGAGTACTGATAATTACTATTTGTAACAGTAGGTAAAATTTCAGCTTTTGCAACACAACACAATAGTGATTTAATGTCCTAATTGGCAACAGGATAATTAACATGATTAAAAGTAATAAATATGTAGAATAATAGGGAATGGAATTCATAATAAATTGTCTTAAATCTTAAGATTTTTATATAGTTTATTTGAGGAGGGAATGAGTTTTCTTATCATTAGCCTGTGTCAAAAAGGTATGCAAGCTGTTGGAAGTGATAAATGTGAAGAAAGACTGAAGTAGTACTTTCTTGCAAATCATAGCAGGTTTAATAAAAGATTTTCAAAATAATCTCAAGTATAAAAAGCAGGTTTATGTCTCCTACCAAGTGTTTAAACCTCTGTGGTTAGTAGATAATTGGTGGCAGATATTCTGGGTGAGAAAGAAGAATCAACAACCTTTGATCCTCCTATGAACCCAGAAGCCCCATTTGAATCTCACCTAATTATGTGCAAGTGTCCTTATTAAGGAGAATTACCATCCAATTATGTGAGAAACTATGACATCAAATTGCATTAAGTTCCATCGAAACAGTGCCAGTAAAGTGCTTATTCTATTGAAAATCATGTTCTAGTGAATGCAGAGACTTGGTTTACTACCAAATCTAAGAATTTAAAAAAGATTATGAGTTACAAAAATTATCATAAAAACTCAAATAAAAATTATTGTATGAAATAACCCTGCACATTACTTATTAAATAATCAGTTAAATAAAGTCAGACATTTTCAATAAGTTTAAACATTTTAAATAAAAATGAGTAATGAAGAATATACAATATATATGTTATAGTAATTTTATCACTGTATATTTGAAATTTTATATCTGATAGATAAAATGCTTTTTGTGAAAAAAATTATCTGTCATTTTATGTTCATGTTAATTTGAGTATGATTTTTTGTTAACAAATCTACAGTATTATATATTTTTATTAAAATTTACTTGAATGTGTATGTATAGTTGGACCATAGAATAACTTATCTACTACTTTTTATCTGCATATTTCAGTCTTTTTCCTTGGAAGTTTCTTGGTAATGACTCTTTGTCTAACACATACTAACCAAGAGATCAAGTTTGGTATCACTCTAGCTAAGTAATATCTGCAATACATTTTCTTTTATATAATATTATTTATATTATATTTAATTTATATTAACACAGGTTTCCTGTTTAATCTTCCTAAAATTTAATAATTTTAGAAGCAATCTACATTAAATCTAAGAGAAATTTAAAGAAATCATTCATAAAATGTAGAAGAGAGGAAAAGTCATGATCATAGGTTGCAGTACTATGATGGCTTATCAAGACAATGCAAACAAAATATCATTTTGGATCACGCAACAAAAAACATAGTAGAGCAAATATGAGAAGTTCAAATATTCTCTGTACATCTAAAATTCTATTTTGGTAATAGAACATGCTAATATATAACAAACCTTTGAAAGATGTACAAAAAACATTATATTCACAAATCTAAAATCATAATTTCTTTTGAAATAAATTCTTATTTTTTGCCATATGTTTGGACTTTTAAGCACACAAATTGTTTTGCATACTCTATTAATCTAAAAAACATTCAAAATAGAGATTAGTTTCATAAGATTTTATAATATAAAAACATGCATATACATTTCAATATATTTTATATTATAAAATCTTATATGATATACGTAAAATCTTATATATACAGTATATACAAAAGAGTAAAAGACATCACTTTAATTTGTTTTTCAGAACATCAGGAATCACTATAAATAATCTCAGAAATGAAAATGCACCCTTTAAATTTTGATGTTGTTATTTTCTGTTTGGTTTTCTGATCTAGGAGCTAGTAAAATCTCAAAGTTTTCAACTGTGATATGTACATCCATCTAATTTTACTGGAACACAGAATGTTATACACAAAAATGTAATTAAACAATATTCATGAGCACACAGAGAATGATATAAAGATGAAGTGATGGTAGGGAAAGTAGGGCCAATGTTCCCTGAAGACTCATGTACTGCAATGGTGATTTCATGGTATGGCTATTTTTTCAATATTTTTAATTTAATTTACTTACTTATTTATTTGTTTATTTATTTATTATAAATAAATTTATTGTTTGGTGTTTTTACATCATGTACCCCATCAAACTCACTTATCAGACCTCTTGAAATAGTTAAATGCTGACCTATGAGGTCCTATGAAAAGTTCTAGGATCACTAGAGGTATGCTGTCAAAGAAACTGTGGGACCATTGTTCTCTCTCTCTCTCTCTCTCATTTATTTTTTTAATTTATATATTGACTACTCTTTCCCCTACTTCTTCTCTGCTAGTATCTTCCTCTCACCTCTCCTCTGCCTCCCTCCTTCTCTCTTTTTCTATTTTCTATTAAGAAAAGTGCAGGCATCCAACGGATATTGGCAAAACATGGCATATCTAGTTGGAATAACACTAATCAGCTCCCTTCAGGCTGGGAAATACAAACCAGTATGAAGATTAGGGTCAAAAATGTCATTAAAAACATCTGAGTCAGCTCCTTCTCCCATGGTTAGGAATTCCTGTAAAAGACTAATGTATACAGCTCACTTATATACTGAGGTCCGAAGTCAGTCCTCTATAGGCATCCTGGTTGTTGATTCTGTGTCTGTGAACTCCTATGAGACCAGATTATCTGATAATGTTGGTTTCTTGTTATTTCCTTGACCCCTCCGGCTCCTATAATACTCCTTCTCTCTCTTCAGCAGGATTCCACTGGACTGGCCTAATGTTTGCTGTGGAATTCTGCATATCATTCTACCAGTTGATGGATGGAGCCACTTTGATGACTACTGGGCTACACACCAATCTGTGAATATAGCAGAATATCATTACCTGTCATTATATAGACATTTATTTCTATCCTTGGTCTCTGAGACATTGAGTAAAGCAATCTTAAGATTCAATGCGACTCTCATAAAATCCCAACTTCATTCTTTACAATCCTTGAAGAAACAATAGAAACAATGCTTAAGAGGATGTGAAGCAAAAGAAACATTTCTCCATTGCTCATGAGAGTAAAACAAATACATCCACTTTGAAAATTATGAGATGATTTCTCAGATAATTTGAAATTGATATACCTCATGACTCAGCTATACCACTTTTGAGCATACACCCATCCAAAGGCTGCTGCATTCCCACAAAAGGACATTTGCTCGACTATATTCATAGCAGCTTTATTTATTATTTGCAGGGCCTGGAAACAGCATAAATGTCCCTCTACTAAAGAATGAATAAATAAAATAAGATACATGTATACAGTAGAAAATTAAAAAGCTCAGCTGTTAAAACGAATGACATCATGAATATTAAAGGCAAATAGAATTATAAAACAATCTCAGACTCAGAAAGTCCAATATGAAATACATCTATATATAAGAGGATATTAGCTGTAAAATAAAAGATAATCCTGCTACTGTCTTTAGACCCAGAGGGACTAGATAATGAGGAAGAATGAAGGAGGACATTCAGATCTTCCTGAAAAGAGAAAATAGAAGAGATATTGTGAGGGCAGGATGAAATGATGAGGATCTGGTGATGGTGGAGTAGGTGAGTAGAGTACTGAATAGGAACAATGGAAAAGGGGTCACATGAGGGCAATGTAGAAACCTGGTACAAGGAAACTCCCAGGAATCTATCAAGGATGGCAGCACTTAAGACTCCTTGCTATAGGGGTTACATAGCCTGTACTGGCCATACACTGTGAGCAGGCAAGACTACCAATAGAGGGATTTACTCACCAACCCAGCTATAAAACTTTGAACCTACAGTCTCTCCTATCTATGGGATGTATTGGGGTAAGGGAGACATAGAGATTGTGGGAGTGTCCAACAAATGATCAATCCAAGCTCACAACCATGCCATAAGAGTGAATCCAACCTTCAAACATGCTGGAGAGCCAGGACTCATTGTAAATTGTTTTTAGCTTGTTGCATTGCAATAGACCCACTGTAATAGTGCCAAATAAAATGCACTTTTAGACCATCAATCTTATATTTCAAAGTAAAGTTTATTTTTTATTTTCAATTTATTATTGCAAATATTTTATTATAGTTATCAAAAGCAGAATAAGATGCATTCTTCTAATTTCTTGTAATACAACAAATAATTTATTAACAGCTATATAATTCTGATGTAATGCTTCCAATACTGCAAATCTGATTTAAAAAAAAATTAATAAAAATTATTTACAAAAACTTAAAACCATTGGGTATAATAGAATAAATTTAAGATGCCAGCATTAAGTTCTTGCAATTGAGTGAGAATTCACAAATAACCTAAGCAGTCAAACAAAACAAGACAGGACTGTTTCTGATCTCCTTGTTACAAACTGATATTCTTTTATTAAAATAATAAATACGTTTATTTTTAAGGTAATGAAAAATTGAGGAATGGAATGATGTAGACCTCTTACAAACTGATATTCTTACAGGTTTGATGTTGGCAGGTACATAACAGAAAATATATCAAATTCTTTAATGTTAAATAAAACTTCATAATAAAATGATAATTTGTAAAAATAACAAAAAAAAGTTGACAGTAGGAGCTAGCTATGACTGAGACATTTGTCAAGTATTAGTGGGAACTATCATGCTGACTGTCTGAGGCTATCCCTCCTAGATTTTTATTTAGGTTTATGCTTAGACAAATCACTGTAGAACATTCTCTTTTTTCCCCCTTAATAGAAAGCTGATATTGTCACTTAGTGGCAACAAGATTATACCAAGCACAGAGTATATAAACTAAGGTAAACATTATTTCTTCTCAAAGGACAATAAGCCATCAATTTCAAAATTGTGAGATGAACACTTAGTCTTTCCTTTCCATTTTCTATATCACTCTGTGAATAAAAGAAAATATAATTTTTGAGACATTGGATAGAAAATAATTGAGTGTTTAAAATCATCATTATTTCTGACTCTAAAGCAGAAAACATATGTCAAGAAAGCAACCTAGTATACTAAATTCAAAATTTAATCAAAGATGAATATCTCTCCAGTCCTTTTTAAAATTTATTCATTTATATATCTTGACAAAACATTTTGAAAATCTGATATTTACTAACATTTTGTCTCTGATGTATGATGACATATTTAAGTATCATTGTCTTTTTATTTTAGACTTTTAATTATTTTTGTATAAAGTCTGCTGCTTTTGACACACATAGAATATTGGATGTGAGGATACTCATAAAAAAGAGATGAGCTTGGGAGACAAACAAGCTTATCTTTGGTAGAAAAGTTACAGAAATATATAATAGGATAGAAACTATGAAGGATGAAATGGGGAAACTGGAACAGAAGCATTTAAACTCTGGTTAATGAAAAATGAGAAGAATACAGAGGGTTAGGGAGGGATGGAATAAATTATACTAATGGTGTTTAAAATGACATAGGAAATTGAGATTCTATTTCTTGTTTATCAAAATGAATATATATATATGTCTATATATATAAACATATGCACACATACACACACATATATATATATTGTGAAATAATGCTCCTCTGAAATGTTAGGATATCTGAAAAGAATCACAGTTGCACGTGTGATAAAGATCCTCTTGTGTTATACTTTGAGAAAAACCAATAGCTATGTAATTGAACTCAAGGTCAATTTAATAGAAGAGGATTTATGTGTGGTATTGTAAAACTGACCCACTCCCCATGACTCCTGAGGCCATGGAACTCAAAAGATCTACTCCTACCACTTTCATTAACCATTATACTTTTTAATTGTTTCAGCTATTTGGCAAAAAAGGCTAATTTTAAGTAAAAAGAGAGCATTACAGAAAGTCACAAATCATCAAAAAGCAGAGAACTAGTACTGGTCATGGAATGGTCCCTACAAATTTATACATCAGCTACAAAACCCTTGTATCAGTGACTCAGGAAACATCACCAATGGTCAGAAAGATAGTAAAAGCTAAAGAACAAGAATATCTACTGTGATTTTATTTTTTTCTTCTTCATGAGACAAGAAAGCTGTATCTATGAAGTTTCAATTATATGTTAGCCTCAACACAGAATAAGGAAAATACTAGTTGTTTTTTCAAGGTGGATGGGAGAAATCCCATTTCTAAATGAAGAGTTGTAGGTAATTAATGAGCACCTAATAAGGAGCAGCAGTTGGCTATAGCTTATCTAATACTAAGTGGTCCTCTCTAACAAGCATACATATAAGCCACATAAAATAGATAGAACAATATATATCAAGATATTGATTTAAACTTATATGTATGTATGAATAATAAAAATAGAAAACTATTATATAAACTACTTCTGTTTCGTGATCACACATTAAACAATGTGTTTAAGTGGATTAAGACACACAGGTGAGTACAGATGCCTAAAAAGCTAATATTGATACATTGAATGTGTTAAAAGTTATGCTACAATCCTTTTCATGGATGCTTGACTTTAATAATATATCTATATATTTGTAATCATATATACAATTAGAAAATAACTAAAAGCTCTGAAATGTCACTAAAAATTGGATGATGAAATTTTGTAGGAGTTTTTTTATATTGATTACATTGAAAATATATATCATGTGTATAGTAATAGTATACATAGTTCTGAATACAATGTACTTAGTTTCCCATTGCCATCATCTTATAATCCAATGATTTATTTCTGGTGAATACTGTATTGGTTTGATTATATACTAATTACCATAACTCAGAATCATTTATAAATTGAGTTGTAATGATATATTGCATATTTAATAAAATTAGTCTAGAATATTAGAGAACAGAATTACCCACAGCCAAGCCAGAAAGGTCACAAATTGGTGACCCAAACCTTTAACCCCATCATTCTGAAAACAGAGATCAGTCTGCATCTCTGTGAGTTCAAGGCCTAATATCCAGGAAGTAGTAGCTCACATCTTTAATCCTAGCTTCAGAAGAGTTGAACCAGAAAACAAAATATCTGCGTGGAAAAAGACATATAAGGCAGGGGAGGTGAGAAATTTACTCATTCTGTCTGAGCGAATAGTCAGACTGTGGACTCACCATGTTCAGCCTGAGAAGTTGGCTGGCTGAGAATTGGTTGTGGATGTTCACTCTCTTTGAAATTCCAGGGTTTTCTCAGTTATCTGGCTCTGAGTTTTTATTATAGTACTAAATAGAATTCATATAATATTTGGTATTTTTAGCAAATAATTAGGTTAAACTAAATCTCATCACTTGGTAGCAGGATGCTAGGAGCAGGTAGATCTCTTTTAGTACTCTATTTCCAGTACAGCCAGGGCTATAAACCATGCCTCTAAAAACATAACAGAATAAACCAACAAAAAGATTCAGGTTAAATTATTTCAGTTAGTAATCACCTTTCCTTTGACTGTTTTGACTACTACAGTGCTGAAATTTGTACTTTCCTTCACTAAATATACAATTTTGATAATATTTAAAATTATTTTAAATCTCAGATGTATTTCTCATTATTGTAATTTGATCATTTATTTAAGAAATTATAGACAATCAAATTGTATTACCAATATTTATTTTCTTTTTTGTATTTGATGTTTTATCTTACACCTGTAATAATGGCTAAAATCAATAATACATATAGAAACTCTTACTGGAAAGAATGTGGAGCAAGAAGAACATCCTCCATCACAGATTGGAGTGCTTAATTGTACAACCACTATGGAAATTAATGTGGAAGTTCCTCAGAGAGAAAATTACAACATGAAAATTTGCATGTTAATAGAAGGAACTAAAAAAATAATTTTGAGTTATTCAATCCATACCCCCAAAAGACAAACATAATCACTGTTCTAAACCAATTGTCATTTAGAAAGACTTCCTCTGGCAGGTGATACAAGCAGATGCAGAAATCTCCAGTCAAGCTTTACGTCCAGAAAGATCTGCAATTGGATATTTCTTTTTTTTTTTCTTTTTTTTTCTTTTTTTCTTCTTTATTTATTTTGTATTTATCAAAAAAGTAAAATGAATTTAAAATGCTGAAAAGTTAACAATATTTATAAAGAAGATAAAAATCATAAACATGACTTATCAAGGGTGATAATGCAAATAAGTTTGCTACACATAAAAATACTAACCCTAACCCTAACCCTATCCCTAGCCCTAACCCTAACCCTGTGTATCCTTATTCAATGTCCTTCCCCCTTCCTCCACATCAGGTCATTTTTCTTCACCACAACTCCCCATCCCCTCCCTGGGCAGGCAGCAGACAGTCCCATGGTCCCAATAACCCAATAACCCAATATTGCTTAGTTGAGTCTCTACTCCTGGCAGATCCAGTTTTGTTATGAGGTCTCTCCTTGGACCTCTTTGAACCTCTCAAAAGAGAAAGAGGAAGAACTGTAAAAGCCAAAGTAGCCAAGGATTTTTGTTGTGTCTTTGAGTGGCTGGTGAATAATGCCCATAGAATAAAGTAAGCAGGGCTCCTAGGGTCTCAAAGAGACTAAAGTGTTAATCATGAAGAATACAGTTCTCTTAATGGTGGAAGTGGCAGTGTGTCTGACACTTTTTCATGATTTTAGAACTTTATACTACTCCTCCTAGGATTCCTCATTCAGTCTTGATATGATGGTTTCAGCCTAGTACTATAATTTTTTTTTTATCCTGTGTTTGTTGATATGCCTGCAGGGCCTATTTTTTTTCTGAAGGGAAATTCAGGAGGAATTGTTCTGGGAAAGAGCAGGTACTGGTGTTAAGAAACTGAAAAAAGTAGAAATGGGGTGCTATAGAACACTGCTCTTGTACACTGTAAAGATTTGTTACTTGGAGTGGTTTAAAAAATGCTGATTGGTCAGTAGCCAGACAGGAAGAATAGATGGGGCAATGTAGGTAAACATAGATAAGAATTATGGGTTCAGTTAAGTGTAAATGCTAGTTAGTAATAAGCTGAGCTATTGGCTGAGCATTAATAAGTAATAATAAGCCTCCAAGTAAATTAATTGGGAAAGCAGCTGCTGGGTATTTGGGAGTTATTGGTGGAACAAAAGCTTCCACATACAGAGAGGAAATTGAGGTAGAGATGTTTTATATGAGAGAAGAATAAGGGCTGGAGAGATGGCTCAGTGGTTAAAGGCTAAGCTCACAATCAAAAAATAAGCGAGAAGGAAAAACAGTATATCATATAACAGCACCATAATAGAAGTAGCATATTGTTGGTTGGATTTACTTATTTAATAATATTCATTTTAAACTTGTTTATATGTTTTCCACATGGAATGTGAATATATTTATTTTATAAATATGTTAGTTAGAGTTTCTATTGCTGTAATATAATACCAAGACCAAAATCAACTGGGAAAAAGAGGTTATTTCTCTTAGCGTGCCATATCACTGGATATCATTGAAGAAATTTGGACAGTAACATAAACAGAAATCTGCAGACAGGATGCCAATGAAGAGTTATGCATATTGATTTGTTCTCAAGGTTTATATTACTCAGGGCCATCAGAGTGGGGATTTTACTTTCTGCCCACAAAAAGGTAGAACCTCTGATATCAACCATTAAGAAAAACAATTTGCCATAGATGTACCAGAGATTTCTTTCCCTAGGCACATCTAGTAGAGCTAATTTCAAAATTCGAGTAGCATCTTCCAAAGTGACTCTAGTTTGTATCAAGGTTATATAAAAAATCACTAGAGCCATTAACCCTTTAGCAGCTTAATATATAAATACATAATAAATATGTCACTATTAGGTCATTACATCTCCTTTCTTGTTCAGTCTTAAGATCTGATATTAGTGATAGTATCAGAGTCTAAAATATTCCCACTTTTAAAAATCCCATGAGCTAAAATTTTAACCTCTTTGAAATTTTAATCTCTTTAAAACCTTCAAAGTGTTTTTTAAAGTCTGAAGCTTCTCTATGATAGCCAACTTCTCTATCACTATCCGCTCTCAAAAATACCCATAATCTCAACTCTAAAGTCTTGGTAAAATTTCAAATTTCTTTAAAAGTTCAAAGTCTTAACAATGGGCTCCTATAAAATAAGAAGTACAGTTAATACCCAGTTTCAACAGGGAATAACCAAAGTAGCCAACTTAAAAAAAATAATAAATGACAAAATCCAGTCTAACAGTATAAGAGACATAGTATGAACATTCGGAATTAACTCCTTGTCTTTTGGATGCACTAGTGCTTGCCACAGCACATACATCCCCTCTGCTAAAGCCAGTTCCTATCACAGTGCAGTCTTTGCTATTAGTCTCATTATACTATCATCTCTAAAATGCTGGGTTCTTGAGTCCAACTCATCTGCACTGCCATCAACAGGTTTGTTTGTTTGTTTTATAGTCTTTCTTCATTTATCTTTGTCACATAGCATCAAGCTTCAACTATTCTCCATTCCCACTTGATGCTTTCAGAAGCAGTACTGCTTATATAATTCTTACGATACCAAGTTTTGCTCTCAGCTTTAGCTGCAGTCACAGCCACTTCTGGGCCCATGTTTCTGTGTGCTGACCCCAAGAAAACACTTCAAGGATAATTTTGATCGAGATGCTGGTCCCTTCTTAATCAACACAGATTCTCCAGCTTCAGCTGGAGCATTTACTGTCTCAGCAATTGTTCCACTCCAATGATACTGGTCTCATGTTTGTCATAGGCAA
The DNA here is from genome assembly GCA_004025045.1 of Sigmodon hispidus. Lineage (NCBI taxonomy): Eukaryota > Metazoa > Chordata > Mammalia > Rodentia > Cricetidae > Sigmodon > Sigmodon hispidus. The sequence continues at coordinate 31,485 of PVIH01009694.1, read as the reverse complement.
TATGACATCTTCAACTATCCAAGATACCAAAGATTTTCAACAGAAAATATAACAAACAAATAGCTCCCATACAGTTTTTCTTCCCCTCTGAAACTTAAAAAGGTAGACCCTGTCATCTGCACTTTTTTTGGGGGGGGTTATGTTTTAGATAATTTATTATTAAAATGCAGGAATCACAAAGTAAAAGTGGAGTAGAACAGAAATCAAAGGTAATTTTAAAACTCACTTTTTTTGTCTTTTGTTGTGACAAATATTTTCTAAGTTTAAAAACAGGAAAAGTGTCAAATGAAAAGATGCTTGTTCAAATGAAGTCTTTTTTAGATGTTTGAAAGGAAAACTACTTTTCTCTAGAAACACACATCTGTAACAGCCACCAAAACTTAAGAAACAGAGTAAAAAGCCTCATAATGAACACACCCAGTCTCTCAAGCACACTTAGGAATGTCAAGTGAGTGAGTTTAAAAAAATCTCTTCCCCTTCCCAACTATTGATGATCTGCTCTGGGCTGGTGACACCTCCACCAGGGTGCACCAGGACGCCACCCAGCTTCTGGGCCTGCAGCTTTCAAGGGCAGTTTGGAGAATCAGAGAAAATTCAAAACAGTTACATACAGCTGGGCTTTACTGAATAACCCGCTGACACAAAGCCTTTCCATTCACATCAGACATCTGCTGCCCTTGCTTCTGCTTACTGATATGGTTCTGGTTCCATTAACACCTAGAATGTTCTGCCTGAACTTAACATGATCCAATTTAACTAAGACCTCCCCAGAGGGGAGAGAGAGAGAGAGAGAGAGAGAGAGAGAGAGAGAGAGAGAGAGAGAGAGAGACAGAGGCAGAGACAGAGAGACAGAGAGAGACAGAGACAGAGGCAGAGAGAGGATCTTATTCCTAGGTTATCACTCTGAACCCCCATCAAGTGTCTCCAAAGGGCAGAGCAAAGCCTTGTTGATTTTACTAATTTAAAAATTGTATTTATGTGTGAGGTAGCACACATCTTTAATCCCAACATTTGGGAGACAGGTAGGCAAATCTCTTTGAGTTTAAGACCAGCTAGGTCTATAGAATGTGTTCCAGGACATCCAGGACTGTTATACAGAGAAACCCTGTCTTGAAAAACTAAACAAAAAATTTGTATTTGCAAAAAGAAATTATACCTCCCACTTCAGTGCCATTATAAAGCCAGACAGAAAAATCCACTTTTGCCAATAAATGCTTTTCCAAAGCCAAGTAGTATTTGTTACTCTGAGTTTGACTGAGAAGCTTGTAGAATCCCAGTGTGTCCCTGATTGAGCTGTACCTTAGTCAGCTGGGACCATGAAGCCAGTAACCTCTGCCCAGGGGGATGAGTTAAAGGCCTGTGGCTCTAGACAGCACCACAGTCTTCAAATGAGATCTATTATCTTTGCACCTCTTTTCTATGATAACAAGTCTCTGCTGTGACCCCAGGGGAGCCAGCATGTCCTCAATTCTGCTCTCTGGACAGATGGAAGTCATCCTCAGAGACCCAGAGACATTGCAGAAGGAAGAGCCTCTGTAACCCACTTGACATGATTTGGATGTATCCGGAGGAAATATGTATGTCGTGTTCTTTCCAATGCTGGAATAAAAATCAGTTTGCCACTTTCTTTACTTCAGCACTGTGGGGCCTGGCGGGGGGTGGGGAGGGAGGTGTCTAAGAAGCAAGAGCCAGGCCTGGGGTAGGGGCAGGGGAGCAGGGGTAGCCTGGTGCCCAGCATCCACTGGGCCAGCATTGTCTTTTCTGGTGTGGCTGGCTCAGCTGGACTGTCAAAGTTGGCTGGGAAACACCTTTAATTCAAACCCAACTCCATGACAGTCACTTCTGTGTTTGCAGTGGTATCACAGAGGCCAGGCAGTGGCGGTGTTTGAATTGTCACTCCCTGTTCCTGAATTCATCCTAGATTCAACTGGATGCTAAGCAATATTCGTTACTTTTTTTGGGTTAAACCCAATTCCTTCCAGTTTTGACACTATCAAAGTCTTAATAATCAGTCCATCAAGAGACATTTAATCATGTCGATCTGAGTCACATCAGAATCTGCCTCTTCCTGTCTCAGCTGCTCTTAGGCATGGCAGCCCACAGTGGAATCCCTTTCCACGCAGTTCCAGCATGTGTTTCCCCAAAGCATTCTTTTAAAATACTGTTTCTCTCAAAAAAAGCACTCTGCTGCATCTTGCCTTGTGGAAAAAAAAAAAAAAAAAAGAAGGAAAGTATTTCAAAACCCCAAAATACCTATGAGCAGAATTACACAAGCCCCGGGAGATGTTAAGCAGATGCCCAGCAAGCTAGGGCTGCACCAGAGCCTGTGCCTGGAACCAAGCCTTATGATGCAGAAGGCTGCAGCACCCCAGACTGGGCTAGCTGTTTACCCAATCTGATGAAGGCAGAACAGGCTGAGGGCTCGGGTTTTAAAGGCATCTCCTTTTGTGATTTCTTGGTTTTCTCCCCTAATATCTTGAGAAAAAATTTTGATAATACTAAGAGCTTGGATTAGCAGGGAACACATGGAAATGGAAACAAAAAATCGTCCTCAGATTGAGCACATGAGGTGGCCATCACAGTCTATCAGAGGTGGCCATCACAGTCTATCAGATGTGGCTCCATTTTTCTTGTTTGTTTTTTTTTTTTTTCAGCAGTGAAAATATGCATGCCTGAAATTTCCTAAAACTCATCTTTTCTATCCCAGAGACTTTCTTCATCAGAAAACCGAGGCCAAGCTCACCTCAGCCTGTCCTGATGGCACTTTTGTTCTACCTATCTTTATTTTCCTCATCAAATTTAGACTTTGGGAAAGACTTTGAATCAACCAACCAGAACATATATATACATGCTCTTTTAAAAACCTATCTGAAAAAATTTTAAACAAAGTCAAGTTTCTCTGTTATTATAGGATGCAGTGATTTTTTTTTTTTTTTTTTTTTTTTTTTTTTTTTTTTTTTTTTTTTTTTTTTTTTTTTTTTTTTTTTTTTTTTTTTTTTTTTTTTTTTTTTTTTTTTTTTTTTTTTTTTTTTTTTTTTTTTTTTTTT
>PVIH01009694.1:0-28338 GCA_004025045.1 Sigmodon hispidus | reverse complement strand
AAGAACGTCACCTAGCTTGTCCAGGTGGGTCTGGGGACTAGAGCAGTATGTGAACTGCTGGCCCAACCCCAAGTAGCTGGCTTGATTTAGCATTTATCTGAGAGACCATCATTACCCAGGCACTCTGTGGCTTCGAGCTCCACACTGGACAGAAATGTCCTCAGCTTGTTGTGGCAGTTGTAATCCAGAGTGGTGGTGTAGATGGTCTTGGGGTACTTGGGGTAAATGATGGTGGTGCTGAGGAATCCTGCAGCCTTGTGGCCGGGCTGGAAGTGCACCTCAGCCTTATAGTTTCGCCAAGTGCAAGTGGGGATACAGGTGACTGTCTGGCTGCAGGAAGCTATCACTAGGCCCAAGGGCATCTGCACATCATCGATGAGATGCCATTCAGAGTCGTACTTGACTGAGGAAGTATACTTTATTTCCTTTGGTGGTAAGGGGTCAAATTCGACTCCTTCACCGAAGGACAGGGGACAGAGCCGTGGTGAGCTACTAGCAGCCAGTGAGTGGGTCAGAGATGCTGGGTTCAGGATTGCTGGGATCACCACCGCGTCTGGTTCCAATGCCCCAGGAACCGGAGCGCGCTCCCCACCACCACCCATCGTCGCCGCCGAGCCCCCAATGGCTGGGGCTAGGGCTTGGGGGTAGCCCTGAGTCCGGGCTGTCCAGGACTCCTTCGCTTTTCTTCTTCGTGTCCACCAGCTCGGGGACATCCTGCAGGCTCAACCGGCCCACCATGGCTGAGCGCGTGGCAGGGCCGGGGCACAGCCAGCGCGGTGTTGGAGTGCTAGAGAGGGCCGCTGCCTTCCGGGCCTCCCTCCTTGCCCCGCTGCCCGAGCCTTGTCTGGGTGTCGCCAGAGGCCCTGCTCTCTTTCAATCTTCTTATCCTTCAAATTTCCACAGAATATCTATCTGACTATTTTTGAATACACACAATATGTTCTAACCCAATTTTCCAAACTATTTCCATAAACTTTCTCAAAATACATTATCAGTTATTCTATAGCAACAAGCTATAATCTGGTGCAAATCTCTGTTTTGCTTGCTGTGATAAAATGTAATGACCATATAATTAAAAAGTGAAAGTGGACAAGATAATAACCTTACAGTCTCAGGAGAAAAAGTAAAGTTGAAACCAACTCTTATGCTGAAAAAAAAAAATGGCCTGATGTCAAAGAAAAAATAAAGAAATTGATACTTTCAGGGCAAAATCCACACAACTAATTAGAAAACTAAGGAAAAGTGAAAACCTGAGGAATGTTCTGCTTCTACAAAGCAAAGATAAACCAGAGTTCATGCAGCTGTAATTCAGTGGAAAATATAAGTTTCATCCTAAGAAGGAGGTATTTACTGGCCATGTTATTTTGGCTTTAGTATAACATTTATAAACTTTAATTCTCATTTTAAAGTGAATAAATGATAGTTTGTTCTGTTTCATTTTGAATGACTAGGGCCCTGGAACATAGAATTTCATGTTCTAGCATGGAAGACTAGAGACTTTATAGTTTTCTAGAACAAAGAATGTCATATACCAAAGCAATTTTAAATTTATTTTTATGGATGCACCAGAGAGATAGGTACAATAAGATCCAGGGAAAGACTATTATTATCATGAGACTTTAGTTCAGATATAGAATGGAGCAAGAAAAATTAGTACTTTTCCTCTGTACCTACAAAATCCAAATCTCCCCTCAGTAATGAAATTCTAAATGTTTGATCAGTATGTTTTAAAAAATTATGTTCAGGATTTTTTTTTTTATTTCAAGCTAGACACAGCTTCTTTTTAAGAAATTTTTATTCCCCAGAATTATGAAGATATAGGATTAAAGTGCCTATGGAATTTTCCTAATCTTATGGAACCACTGAGACCATATCTGTGATGCAGATTCTTTGCATTGAGTTCTTCACAGAACATTGTGGGAAGTTATAAAGGAGAAGCCTGGATTACAATGTAGAACCTAATATGTTAGGCAAATGAGAAATGTTCGTTAACAGCCAAGGAGTGTTCTAGAGTAAACATTCCGTGAAGATGTATCTCTGCCTAATGTACCCTCTAATTGCTTTAACAACAAGCTGAATGGCCAATAGCTAGGTAGGAGAAAATAGGATGTCCTAAGAAAGAGAGAATCTTATGAAGAACCTCGGCTACAAGAGATTAAGCCAGAAAGACAAGAAGAAGGTATTTGGACATGCAAGATAAAAAAAAAATGAAAAAGAAAATGATCCCTGTGGCAGAAATTAGTTTAATATAAGTGGGTTAATTTAATTTTTAAGAGCTAGTTGGGTACAAGACTAAGCTAAGGTCATGTTTCATAATTAATAAAAAGTCTTAATGTAATTATTTGTGAGCTGGTGGTTCAAATAGTGTTTATATACAAAGGAGAACTGCAAACATGGAGAAGGACCAGCCCATGAAAGCAAAGTATGTTGCAATCACCAAACTGTAAGGAAAGAACCAATTTAGTTCTTTGATATCTGTCATAGGTAAAGGATTTACAGTTTGGACTGCTGAGTTACAGTTTTCTTTTGATACAATATTAACTCATATGCCTGTAATCCTCCATTTTCTCAAGGTAATATACATTCTGTGCAATTGTGTGTTAGAAATATGTACTTTGAGTTTTGATTTTATAAGTGTTTATAATTAAGAAGATGTGTTTCCTCAAAAGATACTTTGGAATTTGGACTTTTAAACTCTATTTAAAACATGAATAACTATGGCTACTTTTGAAGCTGAATAATAAAACATTTTGCTTTAGGATGTTGCCACAAGCCTAAGTTGGACAGGCAGTTTAATGTGAATGTTTAAATGAGAATGCTTGGTCCAAATTTGGTAAAATCATTGAAAAGGATTAAGGTGTATGGCCTTTGATGAAGGAGGTTTGTCATTGAGTGACAGACTTTAAGGTGTCAAAGGATCCTTTAAAAAAATTCAGACAGATTTTATTAAATATAAAATATACTACCACATATCTCCTTTGTGGCAAAAGGAAATAAGGTTATAACTAACATTAGAAAAATGATATACAGTAGGAACAATAATTGTATACAATATGTGCAAGCAATGATTACATGAGTATTTTCCAGTCCATTAACAATTGATAGGTTCAAAGGAAATGTTCCATTATTTATCCAATTTTGGTGAGTCCAAAGGATTGTACCTAATCTACTTTGTATCTAACTTGTATTAGTAACTAAAAATAAGGCTGTCACTAGCCAGTTAAGCGGGTGTGCCAATAAGCCATGCCTGCCTACCCAACCCCAAGCTGCACTTCAGCACCAAGCCAGAGTACCTTGCATCCAGGCTCTCCAGTTACACACTCAGTCCCATCCTCTTAGGGACTCAATTTGGCTCCAGGTGCTTTTGACCTGCCAGTGCCCACTTGAATTGTGAGTAAACCTCTTGCAAGCTTCCGGCCTCCACACCCACCTCTGCAGCTGCCTCCACTGAAAAACCCTGCGGCTAATTGTCAGGCACACAGAGGCTGCTCAGTGCTCACCCTGACCTTATCCTCTGCTGTCACAGCAGTGCCATTCACAGAGGTCTGCACCATCGAGGCACTTATTATCGAGTTCAGATGAAGGAGTTACCAAGTCATATGCCAGGCTCTTAGGTCAATCAGCATAAAAGTAAAAATAATATAAACATTTGTGTCTCTGGGCCCCTCATTGCCCCAACCTGCTAGCCCTTCCTAGTTAGTGGGATGCCTCCTATATCTGCTGGCCAATCATCACTATTACATCCAGACTTAGGTAACGAATAAGTTTTCTCTTCAGAACATATCTTTTGAAACCATGGAAGAAATGTAACCACTTAGGAATTAAAAATCTTCTTTGCTGTCACAATTGAGGAAATTTTTCATGATTTATATGATGTCCCTGGGAATTTCACACTAGCAATCTTATTATTTCTTAGCTTGATCCTACATTTTGTATCTCTAAAAAATGATCTGATAAATATAACTATACTAAATATGAGATGTTACTTAGACTGAGAAAGACCTTGCAGACTAAAAATAATAAATTAACTTCTGAGATGCATAAAGGGAATCTGCCAATGAAAAATTGGCATGCAAAGCTAATTTTATGAAAACTAGTTATAACAAATGTTTAGATAGAGCTTTTCTTGGAATCAAATATTAACTTTGTACAGAAGAAGCTGAAATCTGTAGAATCATATGCTAGTGATGAGAATAGAAAACTTATTAATCTCATGTAATCATTAAAAGATTTGCTATTTAAAAGATTTAGACTTTAGAGAAATAAGTACTTTCTAAAATTCAACTATTGAAAGATTGTTTTACTATAAATTGAAAAGAATGTTAAAACATAATCAACTGTGAACAGTTCAAAACAACCATCACCAATGTCTTATGTAGTTTAAGATAATTTGCCTAAAGCTTTAATTGTACACAATTTTTACTACCCACTTCCTATAATCTATTCAGATACTATCCAGAAAAGAAAAACAAATTATAAATCTCAAAGAGGTGTTATAGAATATAATGAGAGATAAAAAAGACACTTAAGAAGCAATAATGTTCCATGTTATTCATTCCACCTATATTAAACAAATATTAAATTCGTAGTCTACAAAAGATAGGTTCACACCTAATGATTCAATCAAAGGGGATGTCATTCATAAAACAATAAGGACATTGGATTTCTTTACACCTAGTTTACTTTTTATTAAAGTTGAGAATTAAACCTTGTGGTACTTTTTTATTATCACTGGGTTTTTACATATTCAAAAAATATTTTAATAAAGTAATTAAAAATTTAAGTCACTATAGAAAAACCTGTAAGTATAATGACAAATTGAAACTATGGGCAGTATAATGTGTTTCAAAACAAAAGTTAACTATAAGAAATTATTTTTATTGTAAATCAAGTTTATATTAGAAATTTTTTGGCTTTTATTTATTTGTTTAATCATTTTTTATTATAAATAAGGTCATATTTTTATTTGTAGATATCCTTGTTGAAGCTCCCTTCCCCCTCCCACCCCTTCCAGTCACTTTCTCTTCTCCACATCTCTTTATCTCCTCCTCAGCAAGGCCAGGAAGTCCTAAGGTCTCAATATGGCTTAGTTCAGCATTCACTCCTGGCAGATCCACTTTCCTCACCCTCAAGTCAAGATTCAGTAAGGTGTCCTCTGGAGGGAGTGGGATCCAAGGTGCCAGTACAAGGTGTTTCACATCCCAACCTGTTCATTGTTTGTGGTTTCCAGCTTGGACATGATTTACTTTTTGCTTTTTTGTTTAGAGACCACTAATGAGTAAGTACATCCCCTGCTATATTTCTGGTTTTGTGATACCTCGCTCAGGAGGATATTCTCCAAATCCATGCATTTGCATGCAAATTTTAGGATATCATTTTTTCTTATGTGGAGATGTACCACACTTTGTTAATCCATTCTTCAGTTGAGAGGCATCTAGGTTGTTTCCAGGTTCTGGTTATTACAAATAATGGTGCTATGAACATAGTTGAGCTAATGCCTTTGGAGTGCAATTGTACATCTTTAGGGTATATGTGCAGAAGAGGTATTGCTGGATCCTTGGGGAGATTGATTCCCAGTTTTTTCAGAAACCACCATACTGCATTCCAGAGTGGCTGAACGAGCTTACACTCCCAACAACAGTGGAGGAGTGTTCCCCTTGTTCCACAACCTCTCCAGCATAGACTGTCATCTGTGTCTTTTATTTTAGCCAATCTTACAGGTGTAAGGTGGTATCTCAAAGTTGTTTTGAATTGCATTTCTCTGATGACTAAAGATGTTGAGTACTTTTTCAAATGCCTTTCAATCATTTGTAATTCTTTTGCTGAGAATTTCCTTTTTATTTCTGAACCCCATTTTTTGATTGAGTTATTCAAAGTTTTGGGCTCTAGTTTCTTGACTTCTCTATATATTTTAGAGATCAGTCCTCTATCACTTGTAGGGTTGGTGAAAGTCTCTTCCCATTCTGTATGCTGTCTTTTTGTCCAATTGATTTTGTCCTTGGCTTCACAGAAGCTTCTCAGTTACAGGAGATCCCATGTATTGATTGTTGTTCTTAGTGTCTGCACTACTGCTGTTATATTTAGGAAGTGGTCACCTGTGCAATTTGTTGGATGGTTTTTCTCACTTTCTATTCTATCAAGTTCAGTGTGGTTGAGTTTATGTTGAGGTCTTTGGTCTACTTGGATTTGAGTTTTGTGCAGGGTGACAGGCTTGGATCTATTTGCATTTTTCTACACACTACTCTCTAGGTATGCCAACACCATTTGTTAAAGATACTATCTTTTTCCCTTTGAATATTTTGGGACTCTTTGTCAAAAATCAGGTGTTCATAAGATTTGTCTTAATGCCTGGATCGTCAATTCAATTCCATTAATCAACAATTCTGTTTTTTGCTAGTACCAGGCTACTTTTATTACTGTAGCTCTAAATTATAACTTGAAGTCTGGGATGGTGATGCCTCCTGAAGTTCTTTTGTTGAGCAAAATTGTTTTGGCAATCCTTGCTTTCCTGTTATTCCAAATGAAGTTGAGTATTGTTCTTTCAAGGTCTTTAAAATGACCAGAATTGAGCATTCTGGAAAGCAAATCAGAGCTCAGTGTGGGGCAGTTTCCCTCTCTAAGAATCATCTTAAGGTTCAACTTATATTGTGAGTGTTTATATACCACTCAATAAATATGAATCCTTTATACAATATATTGCAAGTGAATATTTTTACAGTACTCCATTGTGTAAAAGTACCATACTTTGTTAATCCATTCTTCATTTATGGAGCATCTAGGTTGTTTCAAGGTTCTAGTCATTATGAATAATGCTGCAATGAACATAGTTGAGCTAATTCCCTTGGGATAAGAATGTGCATCCTTTGGGTACATGACCAGTAGTGGTAATGCTGAATCACTGGGGAGATTGATTTTTAGGTTTCTAAGGAAAGATAATACTGCTTTCCAAATTTACAAATTTCCAAATTTCCAATTTCCAAATTGTGGCTGTACAAATTTACACTGCTACTATCAGTGGAAGAGTGTTTCTTTTGCTTCACATTCCCTCCATCATAGGCTGTCACCTGTGTTTTGATCTTGGCTTTTCTGACAGGTATAAGATGGTATCTCAAAGTTGTTTTCATTTGTATTTCTTTGATGACTAAAGATGTTGAGCAATTAATTCTTAAGTGTCTTTCAGCAATGTGAAATTATTCTGTTAAGAAGCCTAGGGTGAGTTATCACAAATCCGGAAAGAGAAGCAGGTGATATACTCACTCATTAGTGGACTTTAAACAAAGTGATGGCATTGTATACAAGAGCTCAAGGCTAGAACATAGCTAAACGACACAGTGCCTCACTTCTGCATTGATAGCCTCTGGCAGGGGTGTGAGTGAAGAAAGACTTGTTTTCTTTAATAGTCTGACCACAGGGAGTTTAATTATGTTCCAGTAAGTAAATGAGCAGCATTAATAGGCATTTTTGTCAATGGGGAGATCATAAATGTGGGTATGAATCTGAGAGGAAAGATAACAGAGTTTGATGGGGTGAATGATGTAAAATCACCAAATTCATATATATATATATATATATATATATATATATATATATATATATACACACACATATATATGAAGCCCAGGGCCCAATAGTGAAAGTATTGCCTACACAAAATTTTCCATATAATTAAATTAATAGCTAAACTAAGTGTCATTACAGAACCTACATGCAACAATGAATACAGGTATATGCAGCGATACATGGCTGAACACTGGGATGAGTGCCTGGTCTAGCTGATAGCAGGGGGAGGAATCTATATGAGAAAGTGGATATGGACCATAAGAAAAATTCTCACAATGATGGCTGGCTAGAGCTCTATAGAACTTACTGAATCAAGCAACCATCAGGGAACCATCAGGAAAAGGAAATGGCTCTCCACAGATAGGTAACTGTCCATTGACATTGGCAGTATGTGTGGCCTTGAAGGGAGGAATCAGGCTGTGTTTCTGTTCAAGGACTGGCACGTTGGAGCCCATTCCCTCCAGAGCAACACCTAACCCAGTCTTGATATTAGCATGATGAAATCAAACTTGCCTGGAGTGGATGCTGAACTGATCCACCTTGGGACCTCTCACCCTTTCTGGGGAGGGGGTGGAGGGATGGGGAGAACAGAGGCTGAAGGCTGACCAAGAATGGTTGGGAGGGAGTTGGAACAAGGGAATACAGGGATAAAAGAGACTTTATAAAAATAAGTAAATAAAAGAAATAAAAGAAGATGCCAAGGGCCAAATAGCTTCAGTATCTGCCAATTTAGTTGAAGAGTTTGCCTTAAAAAAAAGGATTGTTGCCTCAGACTGGATGTAATGGAGATATTTGGGAAGCATAGTTAATGTGTCCCTGTAATTAGTGAGGGCACACTGACTCTGGTTTTATGTTTGACCTGCTATAAATATAGTCTAACAAAGACAAACTCTTACAAAATCACAACAGATTACTACAAACACAAACTGTGAGAAGCCGCTTGCCCTTGCTACAAGAGCAGGCTTTGTGGTCCTTCCTGCAGCTGAGTTTGGTCGGAGTACGGGTGCAAGAAGACAGGTGTACTCAGGTGGACAGAAAAGATCACCTTTTAAAAGCAGCTGTGAATTGGATTTTAATCTGCTATGGGAATTTATAAACTCTAAGACCAAAGCCATTAAGGACCACATGGTGGCAGAGGCCAAAGGTGACAGTAGAGCTTCTGGTATCCCTGAGATGTGACCAGAGCTGCAGGGCTGAAGAAACATCCCACTTAGCTGGCTTCTCTTCTATGTCCCTTTTGCTGGTTTGAAAGAGCAAGTCACTTTGGCCACTATATTTGAACAAGGGGATACATGCATAAAAAATTAGACTTTATTAAAAAATAAAAATTAAAAATCACTAGCAAGTGACTATATAGAATGATTAATATTAAGGGGTTTATATAAAATACTGACTAATACAAAAAGATTGAACCATGAGATAATTTCTAAAGTGTCAGACTAGTTCATGCAGTGCTAAGCCTATTCCTCTCCAAGAGCACAAGAGAACAAAACACCAAAAATGAAGACATGCACCTGGTCCTAAACTAGCCTGACCATGCTTCCTACATATGTCCTTAGGGCCTATCATCAAGGTAAATAATGCCTGATTTTTACTACAAAATTTTCTCCCAACACTTTACCCTAAAGTGATGCCTATCTTTGAGGATGAGGTGTGTTTTTTATATGTAGCAGAAGACTGGATCTTGGCTTTGATCTTATTTTGTTATTCTGTGTCTTTTTTTAGGCAAAAGAGCTATTAATGACCAGTTATTCATTGAGAAGCTGGATTTTATTCTGAAAGGTCTGCCTTTATATGTTACTTGGCATTTTTTCTGTTTTAATATTCTTTGTTTATTCTGTATTTTAATGTTTTGATTATTATATGGGGGAAAGACTTTTGGGTTTTGTCTAGTCTTTTTGGTATTCCACAAATTTCTTGTACCTTCCATGGCATGTCTTTCTTTATGTAGGGAAAGTTTTCTTCAATGATTTTGTTAAATACATTCTCTGTTCCATTGTGCTGGCATTTTTCTTCTTCTTCTAGTACTATTATTTTTAGGTTTGGTCTTTTCATGGTATCTATCCCAAATTTCCTAGATGTTTTGTGTGAAAAATTTTCTAGATTTAACGTATTATTTAACCAGTGAATCTAATTTCTCTGTATTATCCTCAACACCTCAGATTCTTTCTTCCATCTCTTGTCTTCTATTAGTAATGCTTGCCTTTGTACTTTCTACTCATTCACTCAAATATTTTTTTTTCTAGATTTTCCTCTGTGTTTTCTTTATTGGTTCTATTTCAGTTATTATGTCTTCGACTATTTCCTTTACACATTAACTTTTATTCTCGCCTTCTCTGGATTTCTTGTGCTTCTTTATTGATTTCATTCAATTTTTTGTTTGTCCTTTTCTCCACTTATTTGAAGATTTTTTTTATTTTCTCTTTAAGGGTTTTTAGCATCTTCATAAAGTTGTTTAAATGTAGTTTTCCTCTGCTTCATCTGTATTGGGGTGATCTCTTGCCATTGTAGATACTGTAGTTTCTGGAAGTAGTATATTGCTTTTTATTTTTCTGAATGTATTCTTACACTGCGTTCTACAGATTTCTTATCAAAATTGTACCTTTGAGTCTTGTGTCTCCAGAGGTTTCACTTCATTCAATGTGTCCTTCTGGATTGCAATCATGTTAAATGTCATGGTTCCTGATTGATTTTCCCAATTCCTGAAGTAGGAATGCGTATTTCCAAAGAATTCTGGGGCCTTAGGGATGTTTCTGGGGGCAAGTGTGGGTGTTGCTAGGTCTCTGGGACAGGAATGGGTGTGTGAAATGGGCCAGGTATGTGCTCCTGGTGCCTGGTACTGGAGCACTAGATAGTTAAACCCAGAGCTGAGAGGTTTACCTGTTCTTATTGATAGCCGTAGTAGGAGTGTGTGTCCTTGTAAGTATTCTTATTTCAACTGTTGGAGTAAATTGTCAAAAATACTTTTTGTTTGTTTGTATTATCCCATAACTTATAGTAAATGTCTTACCTTGGATATATCTTTTTTAGTTTGAATTAACAATGAATACATTAAAATTAGCTAATTCAGATTCACATCAAGATGTACAGAATAAGAAATTGTAGTCTTCAAAAGTGTTCAGTAAAGTCACAATTATGTAAAGTAAAAAAATCAGCAATGTAAGAATATGTAAACTAAACACACATATGTGTGTGTATTTATATATATATATTTCTCATCCTCTTGTGATTTTGATACAAGATATTGCTGTGGAGACATGAATGCTGTGTAATATACTATGTGTTAAAAGATGGTTCTGAAATTGTGACAGTTTGCTGACTTCATACTCTTAAGTGCCACAATACAGGCATGCCCTACTGTTCCACAGTATGACACGTTTCTCTCTGATCTACATAATTTAATTTTTCTTACACACGATGCCTGAGATGTCTGTAATATTTTTACACTGTTTGTTTTGTTTTGTTTTTGTTTCAAATCTCTGCTCTTTTAGAGCTAATGTTTTCTAAATCTACAAGTGAAAAACTAAAGTCATTTACAAGGAAAATGTTAACTGTAAAATCAATAATCTTAAAATCAACATATGAAATTACTAATTATCTGCTGGCATTAGCTGTGACCTACAGTGCTTTCTTCATCTGTAGCTGAGCATAACATGGCTTGAGGTGCCTTAGATTTTACTTTTTATGTTCCAGGCATTTTAGAAAGAAGAGACACAGAGAACAGTTATTTTTATTATTTAATATGCTTACATAAGAACAAACTAACTATAACTATTGTTAAATTTGAAGTGGTGCTTATCATTTCTCCCTCTAAGATGTCCTCAATGCTGTATTTTTTAATGAAAATTCAATACAAATGTGTCTTTTACATGGAAAAAACCAAATACGTAATATACCTTTACATTTAATGCTTATAAACTGAGGCACATACATATACTAATTTATGTACATTCACAGTGGCCCAGTAATAGCAACAACCCACATTGTTATCAGTGTATGATTTCATAAACAATGTATTGAATATATACAATAAAATAATGTTTGAAAAAATAATGCCCTTTTTCAATTTTTGCTTAACTCACTGTGGGTAGTAATAGCCAACTAACAAAATGAATATGTGTAGAGTCATTTGAAAATAATTATCAAAAGTTTATATGCTAGACCTCACATGATCCTATTGACTAGACTATTCCAAATATCAAATATTGTTTACATCAAGTGAGCTATTTAAAAGAATTATATTATGTTATTATAAGCTGAGATCTTCATATATATTTTAATATTAGTATTATTTTTTGTAAAATATACTTTTTATTATAAAAAAGTCTATTTTTATCTATGTATCCCTTAGTTCAAACTCCCTTCCCCATCCTGCCCCTCTCAGTCACTCTCTCTTCTATAGTTATCCTACTATCGCCACATGGCTTATTAAAAATTATCATTAATACAATTAAATACAAATTAGAGTAATTTTTATATCAGTTATTCCTAGCTGTAGCTCAGTTTGAAGAATCACTTCAAATAGTTATGATAATTCTCACTCTTACAGAAAAATACCTTCCTTTCAAAATAATACTGTTAAACTATGCATGCAATGTTGTACTTCTAGTTTCCTGCAGACATCTGCCTCTAAAATTTAATTACCTTAGACATATGCCAATTTGGAAGTAGAGATTTATGACTGCTCTTAATATTCTGTAATAAAGTTTCCTCTTCTGTGTATTAAAATCTTTTGGGAATCTGAGCAAACTTTGGTGATAATATAACTAGTTGGCATTGATGATGGCTCAACATTTTATTCTCAGTGAAAGGCTCCAGATTTACGCATGGTAGCATCAGAGTATTTGATACATAATTCACCTTTAATAACATTAATGAGCATTTAAAAATCATGTTGCTTCTTTCACTATCCTTTCACACTACCATCAAGGATCTTCTAGTTACTATTTTTGTCTTGCAATTCTAGTTATGCAGCAAAGAAGCATTACATTACATTTAAGTTTTGTGTTGCATTTCAAATAATGAGGCTATATCAGTAGCACCTGGAAAGTTATTCCAGATCTGATTAAATCCTTGCAGATTCCAGCTATCTTTCTTTTATATTTGTACCAACTCTTTCTACCTACTTAATCCTCCTATGCCATTCATTTGAAAATGTGATTGTCAGTCAGACAGGTTTCTTTTAGTTTCTCATTCCCTGAAGGACTATAGACTTTTCCATAACAAAATCAATATTTTAAAATAACAATCTTCTTGTAATCTATGTGTTATGTGGTGGAGATAATAAAATAATTTAATTATATTTTTCTAGTGCTGGTACAATGTATTCTAAAAAGAACAGATTTTATTTGACAAAATTTTTTTATTCTTGCTATTTCCAGTAGCTTTTTAAAAATTTCCTAGTCCATTCTAATAACAATTTTACCATCCAGTCATTATGATAGGATGAATATATCATAATAAAATTAGAAGTAATTGCCATATTGGGTTCATTTTAAAATTATGTATTTGTAATTTTGAGAGTATACATGTGATTTGGAGATATTTGTAGTAAATCATAATACTAATTTCAGTGTGTGTGTGTATTTCTGTGTCCATGTGTCCATGTATATATAGAATATATACATGTATATAACACACACTTATGTATATATAAATATATGTTCTCATACATACTATACAAGTTTGCACATATATGTACTATATTTATAGTGTGCAGAAACATGCATGCCAATTACTGCATATACTTGTTAATTGCTCTAAGACTAACATAAAGAACACTACTACTTTCATGGGATATTCATAAAGCAGGATTTTTCATAATCCACTAGAGCAAATGTGAATTTAGGAAGGTGCTATGAAATAATAATTTATCATGTTAAGGATTAGGACACAGGCAGGCAGATTTGTTCAACCAAATTCTTCAGCATAAGACTATGAACACTAATTGAGATAAAGACCAGGTACACAGTCAACTCACAAACTGTTTTTGTGGCATGAAGAGCCAGTTGCCTGTAGAAACACTAACCACATATTCAAGAGCCTTTGTGATCTTAGGCTCATCATTGTCTAGCATTCTTTCTCCTTTAAATTTTATAGTTCTGGTTCTTTCACAATTACTTGGGTCCTGTGAACTTTGTGTTAATAAAGGATTATAAGAACTTTACCTCTATAACTATCAGAGAAATGCAAATCAAAGCAACTTTGAGATACCACCTTACACCTGTCAGAATGGCTAAGATCAAAAACAAAGATGATAGCCTATGCTGGAGAGAATTCGGAGCAAGGAGAACACTCCTCTATTGTTAGTGGGAGTGTAAACTTGTTCAGCCACTCTGGATTACAGTACAGTAGTTTCTCAGAAAACTTGGAATCAGTCTCCCCAAGAATCAGTAATAACACTTTTAGTCATATACCCTAAAGACACATATTTGCACTCCAAAAGCATTAGCTCAACTATGTTCATAGCAGCATTATTCATAATAGTAAGAACCTGGAAACAACCTAGATTCCCCTGAACTGAAGAATGGAGTAAGCGAACTGTGATACATCTACGCAATGGAGTACCACTCAGCAGTAAGAAAAATGATATCCTAATATTTGCAGACAAATGGATGGAATTGAAGAAAATCCTCCTGAGTGAGGTATCACAAACCCAGAAAGATAAGCAGCGGATGTACTAAGTCATTAGTGGATTAACAAAAAAGATGTCATTGTATACAAGGGCTCAAGGTTAGAATATAGCTAAATGACACAGTGTTTCACTTCTGCATTGAGGACCTCTGGCAGGGCTGTGGGTGAATAAGGACTTAATTTCTTTAAGGGTCTGGTCAAAGGGAGTTTAATTCCGCTCTAGTAAGTAAATAAGCATCATGAATGGGCTTTTTTATAAATGGGGAGATCATAAGAGTGGGTATGAAACTGAGAGGACTTATAACTCAATTCAATGGGGTAAAGTGATGTAAAATTATCAAATAATAAACAAAAATATAAACAAAGAACTATACCTCTTTGAAGGTAAAGACCTCATGCTCCTAATAGTCATTGAAATTGCATCTCTGAAGCAATATTCTAAACTCATACTTTTAGATTTTTATTATCTTTTGCTTAAGCATACTTGTATGTTACTTCAGTTGCCAATATTAAAGTGTTTCTTTTGTGTCAGAAATAGGAAGGAATGAAGAAGTGTAGAGGGGGTATACACACACACACACACACATACACACACACATACATAAGTATATTTATTTGATAGGTATATATATGTGTGTTGTCCCAGAAACTGCCCTATGTCTTTTCTGCTTATATTCCAGAAAGTAATTATACTATTTATCCTCAAATAAGTACATGACCATATTAAAAGCAGCAAAGAAAGTTGGCATAAGAGTCTTTTTTATTATTTTTCTCCTGTACAATAAATCCTGACCACAGCCTCCCCTTTCTTATCTCCTCCTAGAACACATCTCTCTCAATCTGCTGCCCTTTTGTTTCCCTTCAAAAAAGAGCAGTACTTCCAGGAATATTAACTGACATGGCATGACAAGATACAATATGAGTAGGTATAACTATACATATGAAGGCTGGACATGGCAAACCAGTAGGAGAAAAAGAGTCCCATAAGAAGGCAAAAAAGACAGAGGGAGGAATGGAGAGATGGCTCAAAGGTTAAGAGCACTGATTGTTCTTCTGGAGGACCTGAGTTTGGCTCTCAGCATCCACATGGCAGCTAACAACTGTCTGTAATTCCAAGATCTAACACCCTTACACAGTTATACATGCAGGCAAAACAACAATTCACATAAAAAAAGACATAGGCATCCTCTCTCCCACTGTTAAGAGTTCCACAAAACCCTAAGCTAAACTACCATAGCATGTGTGCAGAGGTTTGATGCGTGCTCATGTAGACTCTGTGGTTTTTGGTTCAGTCTCTGAACACCTTTGAGCTCAGCATTGTTGATTCTGGAGGCTGGCGTATTCCTGGTGTTCTCAACCCCTCTGTCTCATAAAATCCTTCCTCTCCTTCTTTTCTAATGTACCCTGAGTTTCATCTAATGGCTGGGTGTAGGTCTCTGTATCTACTCCCATAATCTGCTGGAAGAAGTCTTTCTGACAATTAAGCTAGGCATCAATCTATGAGTACAGAAGGATATCTTTAGAAATCACTTTATTGACTTTTTTTGTCAATTGTGTTTGGTTCTACCCTAGGTCTCTGAGTCATCTAGCCTCCTAAATCTATCTAGGAAATACTGAGTATGGGCTACCTCTCATGATTTAGGCTTCACTCATTGGTTCAGCACTCCTACAACCTTTGAGACAACATTGTCCTAGAGCATCTTGCAGACAGGAAGATTGTATGTTGTAAGTTTTAGGTCTGGGTTATTGTATAAGACTCCTTAAGTTCTTTAGACCTAATATGCCCAACACATATGGTGAGGAAAATATCAATGGTCACTTTTGTTCAAAGAAGTAAAAACAGAACATGGCTCAACTTCTCTTTATAATCTTCTACATTTTTAAGTAGATTTTACATAAATACAAAAATTATTAATGAAATATTATCTATAGCACTAGACATTTTAGAGTAGGTGAGGAGACACAGAATACAGTGAAAATATAAAATAAAGAATGAAATTGTAACAAAGAAAAGTTAATTCTTACCACAAGAAGTTATGCTCACATTTACAATCTGTTCATGTTTACAAAGAATATAGAGATTATATTAATATCTATTAATCAAATATTAGTTTGCTCTCCTGGTTTGCCCAAATATTATTTATGAGAAAATAATCATTGCCCATTGTTCCCCATGGCTACTGGGCAGTTTGCTTTTTGATGCATCTTCTTGCCTTTTAGAGCCTCTTCTGTAGTATAACTTACATTTTCATGTCCTCCAATATCTTCTTACTTCTGAGACCAAAGACTAAAAAAATATGTAAACATTACTATAACATTATATCTTGAAAAATGCACTTATTTTTAAAATTTCCACTTTTTATAATCTTTCAAGGTCAATATATTTGGAAGAAATTACAGTCATAATATGTGATCCTGCATACTGATATATTTCTATTTATTTCATGATGTATGTGATCTTTGCCCTTCATTATTTATGTAATGTAGGGTAGCTGATAAAAACTTCATTTATA
Organism: Sigmodon hispidus; assembly: GCA_004025045.1. Lineage (NCBI taxonomy): Eukaryota > Metazoa > Chordata > Mammalia > Rodentia > Cricetidae > Sigmodon > Sigmodon hispidus. The sequence goes on along the minus strand of PVIH01009694.1, from coordinate 11,632 downwards.
ACCAAAAGCCTTGATCCAGTTGCTACTGACAACTACTATTTTTCTGTGCCAATAAAAACTAAAATTATTAAGAAGAGCATTTTCATTTACAGTTGTATTTACAGCTGCTTCCATTTGAGATACAAAACCACTTAGCTCTTTCTGTCTTACACAGGTGATTACTAGACAATTGTGGTTGTCTTAGTTAGTTTTTATTGCTGTGAAAAACACCACGACCAATAAAACCTATAAAGGAAAACATTTGCTAAAGGGAATCACATTTCCAGAAAGTTTGAGTCCATGATGAACAAGAAGACAAACATGGTAGGTGGCCTGAATATAGGGCACTAGGCCAAGAGATGAGGGCTTACATGTTCATACATCAAGAATTAGGCAGAAGAGAAAGTGCCAGGAAGAGCTTATATAGACTTTTCAATTCTCAAATATTACCCCAGTTGCATGGCTTCTTTGACAATAATACTTCCCAAATTATTGTTGAGAAATTCTATTGACTGATGACCAGTTGTTGAAATATAAAAATAGATCATTAATGTTTTTAAATTTTAAAATTAGGATGAATGATTATGGAATTTGTGTTTTTTTGTTATTTGTACTTTAAAGTGGCTGCCATCATTATTTTCAAGTTTATGCAAAACAGGTGTTAACTAAAAATGTAAACAAAATGACTCCACAACCATAATAAAGCACTGAGCAGACATAATAAAGCCATCAGTTTTCCACTGTTCACTATTCTTTTTTCTCCATTTAATAGTAAAAGCTAGATTGACTTATCTTTAATATTTTACTTACTATTAATATATTCAGTATTACTTATGAATACTTTCGATAGTTTAAAAATGAGTAAATATTACACCTACTTGAAATTAGAAACATCAGAAATAGTGACTTATAAATTGCTTCAAAGAAAGTTTGATAATATTCTTTATTTGCAAGATACTTAATTTTCTCTCCACTATTTTTGGTTAAGAGTATTAGACATTTCATTAGCTTTAATAAACCAGAAAGAGTAGATTTATATTATTCATCATCCTATCCTACAGCATAGACTAATGAGGACATTGAATTGAAACAATATTGATAATGTAATGTCTCTAAGTACTCATAATAGCTAAGGCCTGCTCATTTCAATTCTCTCACTACAGGAACATTAACTGAAATGTTAGAAGTTAATATTCTACTTCAAGTAATATTTAGTTTGCAATAAAGATAGACCAATGAGTGAGTATAGAGACTTGTCCACAAATATATATTTGTTTTCAACATTTTTGTCTAAGAAATATTGAGCCATTGTAAATATATTTCATATAAAAAATCTACCTCATTATGAAGACATTTAAAACTTCACAATCTGTGACCTCTACCTTCTTTTTCAATATCTCCACTTACCATCATTGGATAATATTTATAATAATATCTGTCAGTTCTTCAACCTTTCTCACCATAATTTCACTCTGTACATTAAAAATTGATATCTCTCTCTCTCTTTCTTTCTTTCTCTCTCTCACTTGCTGAAAATACAGCCTATGAATTAATGGAAATAATATGTTCTTTCATATGTTGTATGATGTATTTTTATAGTACACTGATTTTTTTCTTTATAGAAAAGTTTTCAAGGCATCTTTTTTCATAATAAAATCTTTATGCTAACCTTCTACAAAAATTAGACTTAGCAAGTAAAAAGACTTAATGTTTCTCCCACATTCAGGTAATTGTCTAGCACATAGTGGACAGTCAATCAAATATTTATGGATAAATAATTGAGTTCTATTTCTGAATAGGTTTAGTAGCTCTAACAAAGAGTCAAGGAGTTCTTTCACACAGAAAATTTCTTTTCTTTAATTTGCTCTCATCCAACCCTTCAGAGTGTAGTTCTCTTTTACCTCAATCTAAACTTAATCTATTTATATAATCACTTTAGACTAGAAAGTTATCAGATTAGCTGATGTTTATTACAGCAACTAATTGCATTCTAAACTTTCAGTAAGTGTTAATTATCAATAATTGCAAAACATTCAACCAGAATTGGCCTCTAACTCTTTTGAAATCTTATTCAGAAAAGCTGAAATTTGAGGTTAACATTACTGAAGACAGAAAGAACGGCAGTAATTATTTTTGTTTGTTTATATAATATGTATATTGTAAAACCAGTGCCTTTTCTATTAGTGAACTGAGTCACATTTCCATTCCTCAAAATTAATGCATTTTCCACTTGAGATCTAGAACATGGATGGGTTATAGAACTTTGTCATAACTTTGTTTATACATTATAACTAAAGTTTATATTTTTCATTGCAATTGATTTTAATTTTTAGAAATAGATGGCCCATTTACAGTAAATAAAATAAATTCATGATACTCTAATACAAGAATGGGAAAAATTCTAAAATTTGTTCTTACTATTTAAGCATGAGTCATATTTTTGTAACCAGAATAAAGCTATTTCTAGAGTGAAATCTAAAACTATTTTAGAAAGGTTGATATCAAATAGAAAAGGATAATAGGGTAACCTTAAAAAAATAATAAGGAAAATAGAGTAGAGTTCAGAACATTAATGATGTTAATATAGGGAATTTCTGTCATTGTTTTTGATTGTTCTTTCTTAAAGGCAGAAATATCTTCTAAGAATAAATTATTATTAACTTTTAAGGCTAAAAATTTTGTCAAGAGTATGTGAAACTGGATTAGCTACTCATAGTGAAAATTTATTAATAAACATTACCTTGTCAAGTGATACATGGTATGCATAACTTGTAGTAATGAGTCTATGGGACTATTTTATTAAATGTGATTTGTGAATATCTATAGTTTAATAAAGAAAAAATTGAGTACAAATTATTGCTGGATCTTTGGGGAGATTGATTTCAAGTTTCTGAGAAACTGCCATACTGTATTCCAGAGTGGCTGAACAAGCTTACACTCCATTTATTCATAACAGCAAGAACCTGAAAACAACATAGATGCCTCTCAACTGAAGAATGGATTAACAAACTGTGGTACATCTACACAATGAAGTACTACTCAGCAGCTAGAAAAAAATGATATCCTAAAATTTGCAAGCAAATGTATGGGTTTAGAGAATATCGTCCTGAGCGAGGTATCACAAACCCAGAAAGATAAGCAGGGAATGTATTCACTCATTAGTGGTCTCTAAACAAAAAACCAAAAAGCTAAACATATCCAAACTGCAAACCACAATTACTGAACACTTTGGGATCTGAAATACTTTGGACTGGCACCTTGGAGCCCATTCCCTCAAGACTGAGACACCTGACTCAGTCTTGATGTGAGGGTGAGGTAAGCAGGTCTGCCTGGAGTGGATGTTGCACTAAGCCACCTTGGGACCTTGGGACCTCCTGCCCTTGCAGTGGAGGAGATAAGGAGATCAGGAGAAGAGAGAGTGAAGGTGGGAGAAGGAAGGGGGCCTGAACAAGGGGATACATGAATATATATATATATATATATATATATTCATATATATATGACTTTTTTCACAGTAAAGAAAGAAAATTTTAAAAAGAAACTTAAAAAATGCACAAGGCAAAGAAAACATTAGCACTATGTTGGTTTATTAAGGAGAAAACATACAGACATATTGTATTATTTTTAAAAAAAACAGTATTATGCTCATCTTAATACTTGAAGTCCTCAGATATAAAACACAGTGATACAATCATTTAATGCAATGTTAAGTATCACTATGTAATTGCAACATCAGTATGGATACACTACAGATGTAAGTTGCAAACTAAGATTTAAAAAAAATCAAATTAATATATCCTGGAAGATTTTTTCATACAACATTTAAAAACAAATGTAAATATTTTACCAAATAAACACACACTTTGTAATGACACATATGTGTAATCTCAGCTCTTAAAGTTTGACAAATTTAAGTCCACTTTGGCCTATATTGTAATTTTATTTTAACTAAAATTAAAGTTTTACACAAAGATTATAAAGCACAGAAAATGACTTAGATTTGATGAAAAATGAGTGAAAAGGCAAGGCAGAGAGAACATAGAAAAATATATGTAGTAATGATAATTTAATGTGAGTAAAAATGAAGATATTCAATATAAGAAAAGAGCATGTAGACAAATGTTTCTTATATACAGTTTTGTGTCTGCAGTGACCTTTAAAAGATTCACCTTAATTATAATGTAATTAATTCTACAGGAAAACACATTTGCAAACATATTCAGGGTGCATTTCATATGTACTTGTGAGTCTAGTAAAGCTGAAAATAAAAACTAACCATCCCAGGCTGAAAAACAGAAAATATAAATATAAAAATGTTAATGACAAATTTAAGAAGAAAATGTGGAGATTACTCAATACACAGAAGGCTGGCTTTCTTCTCCCATGTTAAACTAATTTTAAGAAAAGAAATTACTATTTCTAGGATACTACAGATATATATTGATCATGACTCCTGACATATTTACCAGTCAACCAATAATTTATCACATTTTATAATTGTAATTCACCTGACAACAATAAATTTCAAAAGTTGGAAAATGTTTTTCTTTTTTTATAATTAATAAACTCTTAATTTTATCGATGTATTCCCCTTCTCCTCCCACCCCTTCCAGTCACTCTCTCTTCTCCACATCACTTTATCTCCTCCACAGGTAGGTCAGGAGGTCCCAAGGTCCCAAGGTGGCTTAGTTCAGCATCCACTCCAGGCAGATCCACTTTCCTTACCCCAACATCAAGACTGGGTCAGGTGTTCTTCTGGAGTGAGTGAGCTCCAAGTTTTGTATATATATATATATATATATATATATATGTGTGTGTGTGTGTGTGTGTGTGTAAACATATATATATATGTTTGTGTGTGTATATGTTTGTATGTATGTATACACATACATATATACAATGAATTATTTTTATGTATTTTTATATTTTACTAAGGGAGAACTAGATACACAAAATTATGAATTAGAAATTTTAATAAATAATCAAGTAAAACCATGTAATTTTTACCTAATAATAAACTAATTTTTATTTGCATTTCATAAACATTAACTATATAATCTTTATAGTACATAATTTCTACTCCACTCAGGTACCTTTAGTTGCTAGTGATACAATGTCATGCGTTCAAGTACTGTTGAACACCATAGTTCTGTAAACTACTACAGTCATACTTCACATTTCGTAAATGATGGATTGGCCACCCTGTCAGTAAGTAGAGAAAAAGAAACCGGCGAGTAAAACAAAACAAAACAAAACAAACAAACAAAAAAAAAAGAAAGTGAAAATTTACCAAATTTCCAATGAAATGCCTGATTTCCTGAGTTATAAGATGTTGCTATGTCTGATTCATCACTTTCAAATATGAAAAATATGGAATTTCTCATCAGTGATCAATCTACCCTTCACAGCCCAGAGCACTCACGGTTCAATTTTGGCAGACATTCCACATGTTGCATATGTTCTATGAAATATAGTATATTAAGTTGTTTACATTGCTTCTGAAATGCAAATAAAATTCTGCCTCAAAAATTACTACATAAAACCCAGTTGTCATTACAGACATCACAATAGAATGACCATTTTTATATGTAAATGAACTGAAATACTCTTTACATTTATTGGTGGATATAAGTTAAATGTGTAACTGAACAATGAGGAAATAAATAAGATCTCCAGCCCAGTAAAATTAAAAACATATTGAAGAATATTATTAATTTCTATTAAAGATCATTTAGCCTGGATCATTTTTATCTCCTTTCCTCCCATTTCTATACTGTAATAGATAAAATCTTTACCGCCAATCTAGTTCAATGTTCTTCAGCAAACTAGATAAGCTTTTTTGTGTCAAAACATTTAATTATAAAATTGTTCATGTTAGTTAAGAAGTAAATCATTTAAAGAGTAAAAAAGATTAAATGTAATCTTGAAAGGAAAATGCTTACTGATAAAAAGAAGAGAAACGTACAGTCAAGGAAAGAAAGTCATTTGTCATTTGAAGATAGTTAATGAGCTTCAGATACTCTTTGATGATAAAAAAGGGTATAATATACACAAAAATGCTTTAATGAAGTATCAAATTATAACAGATAATGAGGTTCTTTTTTGGATATGCAATTAGTAATTGTTGAAATTCTCTATTTCTTTTTAATCATAATTTTTTGATGACACATGTAAAACTATTCTCACTAAAAATATTAAGTTCTGAATCTAGATCAAAGGATCAAACTAACGTTTCTATCACTACTTTAATTTTTCATTCAGAGATATTAAGTAAAAAAGTGTTTTGATACTCAGGATTTCAGAAAAGTTTCAATTAATATAACTTAATTATTGTAATATAGAAATCAGCTGCAGCTTTTTTTTTTTTAACGGAGGGACTGATTATGTGTAGTGTGATTTCTAGGGAAAAAGGTCAGGAGCAACATGTACAAATAATTAAGTAAGTCATTTGTGTACATATATGTGTCCATCTTTGTTTACATTCTTACTGAAGTGAGAGGATGCTTGTGAATCCCCTAAAATTAAAATTATAGGCTATTATTATCTGTCTGAGGTGGATCCTGAGAAAAGAACTTGAGGAAGAACTTGTGCCCTCTGGAATAAAAGAAAGTTAATCACTTAACCAAATGTGCAATTGCAAACATTACCAACTTTAAGTATAGTTTAAATATTACAATTTTGTAAAATTTTATTACGGAAAACTTAAGTTATCCTCTTGGTATTAGGTATCATAAATAAAACTTAGATTTTAAAAAATAGACTCAAACAGTCACTAAGCACAACTCTATTAGAATTTTTTTAAAAAGTCCAAGGCAATCAATATGTGATGTTAGCTGTTTGGAAACAGAGAAGTGGAGGTGCAAGCAATATCATACCATTTAAATAGTCACCAATGTTAAATATATGGCAGACAAGATGCCACATGGCATAGAAAAATGCTTTAGAAAAATAAAGTACCAGGGCTGGAGAGATAGCTCAGAGTTTGGGAGCACTGACTGTTCTTGCAGAGATCCTGAGTTCAATTCCCAGCCACCACATGGTGGCTCACAACCATCTATAATGAGATCTTGTGCCCTATTCTGTATACTGTATACATAATAAATAAATAAATAAATATTTTAAAAAAGAAAAATAAAGTATCAATATAATAAAAGAAAACAAAACATAGTACTAATGAAATCACCTTTAATAAAGAAAGAAATATAGAAGCTATTTTTTCTAAAATCTCCTGAAACTACATGTCTGATAATTTTATGAAACTATAAGTTTAGGACCAGATTAGCAATTGTGTTGGCATCAGGGATTCTGGGAAGGGAAATACAGCAGCTTATTAACAAATTACTAATTTCACCTATCGCTGACTTGGTTTCACATGAACCTCCCTGTCTAGGGGACGGTTCTTAATCAAGTGTTCAAATCAGTCAAATAAAATATTAGGTTTTCAACCAGGCCAGAAATTTTATTCTCTTAACAGAGGGAGGTTTTCATTAGTGGTGTTTTGTTGCTGTTATTACATAATCATGTGTGTGCATGCCAAGAACTGAGGAAGATGGCAATCTTACAAAGATGTTAATGAACAGTTAATAGAAAGATCACTACTAAAAGACATCTATTTTGTTATACATTTATTTGAATGTGAACATGAATTGCTTCCATTTTATTGTTCTTTCTACAGAGATACTGCCTATGTAGCACTGGTTTGTATTAACACTGGTGAAGACTCACACAGAAAGCTACTGTTCTAATACTGATATAATATACAGAAAACGATGAGAGAACTGAAGCATGACATTAACATGTGTGTGTGTTTAATTATTTTGTAAAGATACCTAACATCATTTCTCAATTGGATGTTTTTAACCAGTTATTTTTGAAATGTCCATATATACCTGTTTACATTCATGCAACAGTGGGAGGCACACATGTACCCAAGGTCCATGAGTGGAGACCAAATTGCAGCTTGTGTGAATGACTTCTCTTATTCCATGAAGTAGATTTTGTTATGAATCTCAGGTAGCTAGACAACAACTATTCTTATACATTGAATCATCCAATCCACTCTATACTCCTCTTATTGAAAATTATTTTTTTAAATAAAACTATCCTTAAATAAAATAATGTAAGAGGTACATTTCACATAAGTAATATAAGAGTTTCTTAGCATAATAGTTCATAGCCTGATGACTCGCCAACATTTTGGCAACAAAATAGCAATTTTGTAAAATCACTCTAGGAAATCAAACTCAAGTTCAGCTTGACATTAAATGGTAACTTTTAAAAGAACAAATTATGGTTCAGTATATCTAGTACCACAAAAATCAGTTTATGAGTTTTAGAAAAAATATAAAAACACTCTGAGATGGAAGAAAATAAATAATTCCTAACAATTTAAAAATACCAATATAGGATGGAAAATGTAACTCCTAAGAGCAAATAACTAGCACTTTCAATGGCAATAATGAATTATTATAATCTGAGTTCTGGTAATAAAGTGTATGTCCAACCTTCTGTATGGTGTGTGTGTGTGTGTGTATGTGTGTGTGTGTGTGTGTTCATGCTGCAGTAGACAGAAGCAAAACATGTCCTAGCTTTGTTAACAACTTTTATACTTCTTATATTTTATTCTTAGGAAGAATATTGCAGCTAAAATTGTCGTATACAGTAAATTATTTACAGTGAATTTTAACTTAATGATAATCTTCTTCAAACAACTTATGATTTCATGAATTTGAGTTCATATACCCTGTCTATCTCTAGTAGCTAATAACCCGTTCCTAATGATATTTGGCCTTCACTTTGTACCATATTATCAAGTTTTGGAGTCATGTAATTCTTGAGGAAAAAATGTATTCATGAAACTATTTTATATATTAGAAAACTAGAACAATTTATTTCTATTATTTAACAAAATGTCTAATATATCATTGCATAAGCAAATGACTTACTAAGTCCTAACTAAGGAAATCTTAATGACATTTAATTCTCAGTCCATCAGCAAATATTCACTCTCACTATCTAGGTGGTAGAAAAAATCTCTCAGGATTCTTTAAAAACAATTTATTGTGTAGAGGGAAGTATCCTAAATACTACCAAAAAATCCCTACATATACTAATTTTACAAGGCACAGCCATGAGCAAACATTAATACCACTAAGCACAGAAGGAGAACATTGTACCTGAGGTTGCTAAAAATCAAGGACTTCATTAGATTCACTTTAAAACTGCCTGGGGATGTATGCTCTGTTAAGGATAGTTACCTCAGCAGGATAGAATTTACATTTTTTCAATGTCAATTATGTAAAAAGCATATTTAATGTTAGCAAAAAAGCCAATTAAAATGTTTTCTGTTTTATTTTTAAAAAAAATGGAAATGAAGGTCAACAACATTAAAGAATTTAACTAGGGCCACAAAATAAGCAGAAAATAAAAGTATATTTTGAATGTGGGCTGAATTCTAAAGCAGCTTACTTTCTAATACATTGACTTCTCTTCCAGTGTAAAGAGACTTATGTGGTATATTTCCTTCTTAGGAGATTCACTGATACGGTAAGTACTAAAGTAAATGACTAAGATGTAGAAATAAATGTTAGGAAATTGATGCAGACACTAAAGGTACTGACCAAAAATGAATCACTTCCGAGGTACTGGATCTGTATAACAGAGGGGAGCATAGTCAACATTGGAAGGGAGGAAGATGAAGAGAAAGACACAGATGAGTATCGGAAGTCTTCCCCTAAACTCTGCAGAAGAGATGGTACATATCCCAGGTCCCAGAATTCTCTGAACTGAGTAATTATCACTTCTAAATCTTAACTAATCTTCAGAATAATATTAAGTAACACTAAGTAACTTAGTAGGAATCATTCTCTCTCTTGCCATTTTTTCTCCAAACTGTTAGGTGATAATAACTCTCTGTAACAGCAGGACATATAACAAAACAAAAATGTTACTTTACTGTCAAAAAGCTGCATGTTTTACCCTAGAGTATACATATATGTGCATGTATTTGTATGTATGTATCTCTATATGTATATATATGGACATATCCCATGGATATTGACATATAAAATATACATATGTAGAAAGAAAATATTAAACTTGTGGAAATAAAGTAAAAATATTAAATTTATTTAAAAAGTATTAGTGAGGAAAATTCCTATTGAAAATGTCAAATATTCTACCACCTCATATCCTATGGAATAATTCTTTGAAAAAAATTAAGCATTTATAAATTTTTTCCTTTTTTTCTTTATTTATTTTGGATTTATCAAAAAAATAGTAAAATGAATTTAAAATACTGAGAAGTTAACAATAACTATAAAGAAGATAAAAATCATAAGCATGACTTATCAAGGGTGATAATGCAAATAAGATTGCTACACATATATTTACTTTGTGTTCAGCTTTCCCTCTGAATTTTTTTTTCCATCCCTGTATATCCTTATTCAAGGTCCCTTCCCCCTCCCACCAAATCAGGTCATTTTTTTTTTCTCCACAACTCTCCATCCCCTCCCTGGGCAGGGAGCAGACAGTCCTATGGTCCTACTGACCCAATAATGCTTGGATCAGTCTCCACTCCTGGCAAATCCAGTTTTGTCCAGCCTCCCTCAAGAGTGAGTCAGGTGTTCCTATAGTTGGAGTGGGATCTGAAGGGTCAGTGCAAGGTGTTTCAGATCCCAAGCTGTTCAGTGGTTGCGGTTTGTCATTTGGGCATGCTTGGATTTTTTTCTTGTTTGTTTGTTTAGAGACCACTAATGAGTGAGTACATCGCATGCTTATCTTTCTGAGATTGTGATAACTTGCTCAGGAGGATATTCTCCAAATCCATCCATTTGCCTGCAAATTTTAGGATATCATTTTTTCTTACTGCTGAGTAGTATTTCATTGTGTAGATGTACCACAGTTTGTTAATCCATTCTTCAGTTGAGGGACATCTAGGTTGTTTCCAGGTTATTGCTATTACAAATAATGCTGCTATGAACATAGTTGAGCTAATACCTTTGGAGTGTGAATGTGTCTCTTTAGGGTATATACCCAGAAGTGGTATTGCTGGGTCCTTGGGGAGATTGATTCTAAATTTTCTGAGAAACTGCCATATTGCATTCCAAAGTGGCTGAACAAGCTTACACTGTGCCTTTTATCTTAGCCAATCTAACAGTTGTTAGGTGGTATCTCAAAGTTGTTTTGATTTGCATTTCTCTGATGGCTAAAGATGAAGAGCACTTTTTCAGGTGCCTTTCAGCCATTAGTAGTTCCTCTGCTGAGAATTCCCTTTTTAGATCTGTACCCCATTTTTTGATTGGGTTATTCAAGGTTTTGGGCTCTAGATTCTTGAGCTCTTTATATATCTTAGAGATCAGTTCTCTATCACTTGTGGGGTTGGTGAAAATCTTTTCCCATTTTGTAGGCTGCCGTTTTGTCCTATTGACTGTGTCCTTGGCTTTACAGAACCAGCCTAGCTTCAGGAGATCCCACTTATTGATTGTTGGTCTTAGTGTCTGTGCCACTGGTGTTATATTTAGGAAGTGGTGGCCTGTGCCAATTTGTAGAAGTGTATTTCCCACTTTCTTTTCTATCAAGTTCAAAGTGGCTGGGTTTAAGTTGAGGTCTTTGATCCACTTGGATTTGAGTTTTGTGCAGGGTGACAGGCTCG
>PVIH01009693.1:0-80523 GCA_004025045.1 Sigmodon hispidus | reverse complement strand
GCATGCGCCCTAGTATGCTATAGCATGTAACCCCATAGCTGAGTGTTAGCATGCGCCCTAGCATGCTATAGCATGTAACCCCATAGCTGAGTGTTAGCACACGCCCTAGTATATACTATAGCATGTAACCCCATAGCTGAGTGTTAGCACACGCCCTAGTATACTATAGCATGTAACCCCATAGCTGAGTGTTAGCACAGGCCCTAGTATACTATAGCATGTAACCCCATAGCTGAGTGTTAGCACAGGCCCTAGTATACTATAGCATGTAACCCCATAGCTGAGTGTTAGCACACGCCCTAGTATATACTATAGCATGTAACCACATAGCTGAGTGTTAGCACATGCCCTAGTATACTATAGCATGTAACCACATAGCTGAGTGTTAGCACATGCCCTAGTATACTATAGCATGCAGCCCCAGCATTTGTGCCTCACTAGTGCAAGCATGAGTTTAGCTACAAAATGAAACCCAGTCTCAAAAAACCAAAAACCCCAAATAACAACAAAATAAACAACAACAACAAAAACCAAGAACAACAAGGATAAAATAAAAATAAATAAATTAGATTCCAAGATTATGGCAGCTGAAAAGAAGCTAAACAGTGAACAACATCAATTTGAGCAGGAATTTGGTATTTTAGGCTGCAAATACCATAAAAGAAACCAAAAGGTGGTCTGGAATGTCGGTTTGCAGTCCAATAATTGTTTTCATCATTGCCTCCATCTACATCGTAAGTTTAAATGTTCAAGGGCTTTTGGTGCATACTTTACTCATTTGCATCATTGTAGTGTGGATGTCCTTAGAAAGCCAGTTTTTATGACTGACCCTGGGTTCTACTGTAAAATGAGGCACACAGGTACCTGAAAAGCCAGCTTTCTGCACAGCTGGTGCCAGTGGCACATTTGCATGTTACCTAATATCATCCAACTCTAGTTTCCCTCCTTCATACAGAAAGCATAATCGAGGAACGGCAAGATGGCTCAGTGTGCAATGGTACTTGCTGCCAAGCCTGATGACCTGAGTTTAACAATGGGAACGCACAGCTGTCCTCTGATTCCTACTTGTGTGCCATGATACACGTGTGCAGGCACACACATACAGTAAATGGATGTAAAAAGAATAGCAAAAGTGGAATTTACAGGAAGAGTTTTCCAACCGTACATTTTCTTTTGTTAGGATTGGGAGAAAGACCAGCAAGTCAGAAATATAAACCAGTATTATACAATAATCTAAATGGTAAATTATAATCATAATAATAGCCACAGTTACAACTCTTTCTCCCTCCCATTCTACCTGCCAGGGGTGTCAGCATAGTTTTGAGTTTCATATACATTATTTATTTCATAGCTTGTGATAACATTAAGGAAAGAACTTTTTATAAAAAACAGTTACATAAAAAACAAAATTGGGGCAGACATTGCTGAGTGCTTGGTTGAAGGTTAGGCCAAATCTGTGCTTCTCAGCGATGACTTCTGCGGGTAGTATTATCTAGTATGCTTCGGCCTGAAGTACAAAGTGGACTAAGAGACCAGGGTATGAAAATCATATAGGCTAGTGCTCATGGTACTGGAAAGTACTCCAAATGCTACCACAAGAAAAAGGTAAAGTCCAATCCTTGCTCAGCCAGTATTAGAGAAGTTTCTTTTTGCAGTGGATGGTAATTAACAAAGATTCACAACCACACAATGTGCAAAAAAGTGAGAGATTTTGGAACACTCAATCCTAAACGTAATGCTTCATCAAATACCTTCCTCAGGGCTCAGGGAAAAGTGTAGAAGAAGAGGCAGAAAGATTATAAGAGTCAGAAGTGATGGATGACTTCAAAGAAAGTGTGTTCCAGACACAACAGGTATGATGCACATTTAACTCACAGAGACTATGAGGAGCAATCATAAAGCCTGAACATGTTCAAGCCAAATAAGGTTCCAGCATTGAGAAGGGGAAGTGGACACAGGATCCCAACCTAACAAAGAAGCTATTTGCAACTGATACCCACTGACAAATGGCAAATAGATATAATATTTAATAATAAATTGGTCATTAAGGAAATCAAGAAATTTTTTTAAAAGTCCTAGAACTGAATGAAAACACAACACTATACAATGTGTGGTGGTTTGAATGAAGAGTGGCTTCAGTAGGCTCAGATGATTGAATGCTTGGTCTCCCACAGGTGGAACTGTTTGGGAAGGATTAGGAGGTGTGGCCTTGTTGGAGGAGGTGTGTCATTGGGGTGGGGTTGGGCGCTTACAGATGAGGATGCAGGCTCTCAGCTATGCTCAGAGCCATGTTGATCTTCTTGTCTGCTGCCATGGTGTCTGCCATGACAATCATGAACTCATCATCTGAAATGATAGTTTCTAATTAACTCTTCTCTCTGTAAGGTGCTTTGGTCATAGTGCTTTGTCACAGTAAGAGAAAAGTTACTAAGATGGAAGTTAGTACCATGAAACAGGCTATTGCTGTGACAGGCCTGACCATGCTGTTCTTTAAGATTTGGGGATTTTGGATGAAGAAAGTTGTTGAACTCTAAATGGTGCTTAATGGATCACCCTGGTAGAAACTTGAAAGACAGTAGTGCCGAGAGCAATGTGGACTGTAAAAGCCAAGCTCTAGGAGTTTCAGAGAAAAAAAAAATAATTAGCAAGTGGACTAATTCTTGTTTTGGCAAATAATGTGGCTGTCTTTGTCTTTTGCCTTCTAATAATACATGTCATGCTAACCTGAAGTTTTGGACTAATTTTATTGGTTAAGGAAATTGTAAGATAGGCTGATGTTGATTCTGTTGCATAGCTATTAGTGATCACTTACATAGGGCTACAGTGAGGAGGCAAGAAGGCTTCACTCTCCTCTCCTCCTCTAGATATACTCTCCTACCTTCATTCCCAGCTATATAGCAGATCACATGCTACAATCTCATCTCCCTCTCTGACCCTACCTCCAGAAGGTCACACAGACCTTCTCCTACAGCCTTCTTTATTACCTGCCCCTTTGTCTCAGACACCAACTCCCACAGACATTCCTTGGGATTCACTGACTAAGCTGGCCAGGGAAGCAGGTAGGCAATCTTCACTTTTAAATCCAATCCCCCAATGTCATCCCTAGATCTGTGTAAGACCACCTGCTGTGGCCTCTTCTCCATCCCCATGGGAGTATTCAGATCTTAGAGGCACACTCTGCTTTCTTCCTTCCTGTGAACCCCCTTACCTCTAGCCCACCCACATTCCTGTCAGACTCTAAAGGCCAGAAAGTCCTGGACAGATCATCTACAGGTTCTAGGAGAGCACAGATTGGAAGACTCAGTCTTTCAATACAATAAACGGAGAAAAAAGGATACTCCTAGATAAAAAGAAATCTAAGCAGTATCTACCTGCAAACCCAGACCTACAGTAGGTACTAGAAGGAAAACATCAACTTAAAGAAGTTAACCACACTGAATAAAATAAAAGGAATAAATAATATCAGACCATGAAATCAAAAGAAGGGGGGAAATGTCCAACACCACAACAATGAAACAATGGGTATCAACAAACTGCTCACTGATAACTCTTAACATCAATGGTCTCAATTCTCCCCAAGAAAAACCCAGACCAACAAAATAAATTTGAAAACAGAATCCATCCTGCTGCTACAACCAAGAAACACACCTTAACATCAAGAATAGACATCACCTCATGGTAAAAGGATGGAAAAAGATACTACAAGCAAATGGACCTAAGAAGCAAAGTTATTTAATATCTAACAAACTAGACTTCAAAACAAAACTAATCAGAAAAGATGGGGAAGGGTACAGCAAACAAAGGACAAATTCACTACAATGAGCCTTTCTCTGTACCACTAACTTCCAAACACAGTCTCATTATTAATTATGAAAGATCAGCCTTAATCTAGGCTTGTCCCACTATCTCTTATAACTTAAATTAATCTATTTATTTTAATCTGTATCTGTTTCATAGCTCATTACCTCATCTCTCCATACTGCTCACATGCTTCCTCTGTGTCTGGCTGGTGACTCTGCCTTTCTTTATCTCAGAGTCCCCTCTGTCCTGACTATACCTCCTGTCTAGCTATTGGCCATTCAATTTTTGATTACACCAATCACAGCAATACATTTTTACACAGTATACAAACATCTCACAACAATCCACCAAGATGACATTGCAATTCTTAACATCTTTGTCTCAAACACAAGGGCACCCATGTTCATAAAAAGAAACATCACTGAAGCTTAAATCACACATCAACTCTCACACATTGATAGTAAGAGACTTCAATATCCCACTCTCATCCATGGAAAGGTCATCCAGACAAAAATCTAAACAAAAAAAATGCTATAGCTAGCTGACATTATAAATTAAAAGGATAGTTACAGAACATCCCACCCAAAAAAAATATATCTTCTTCTCAGCACCTCATATAATTTTCTCCAAAACTGACCACATACTCAGACACAAAGCCAAAACCAAACAAACAAATATAAAGCGAGCAAGAAAATTGAAATAATACCCTATATCAAATCTGACCAGCACAGATTTAAGCTGGTTATCAACAACAACAGAAAGATAACAAACTCATTAAAACTGAACACCTCAATACTAAAAAGAAAAATGGGTCAAGGTAGAAATTAAGAGAGAAATTGAAAATTTTTAAAGAATTGAATGAAAATGCATATACAACATAGTCAACTTGTGGGACAAAATGAAAGCAGTGCTAAGAGGAAAGTTCATAACACTATGTGCCTAAAAAAAAAATTGTGAAGATATCTCACATTAGTAAGTTAATAGCATATCTGAAAACTGTAGAAATAACACTCAAAAAGAGTGGAGTAAAGAACTAATTAAACACAGGCTCAACAGAACAGGAACAGTAAACAAGTGAAACACAGAGGATCCATGAAACAAAGATTGACAAACCCTCTAAAGGGCAGAAAGAGAAGATCCAAGTTAACAAAGTTAAAGACAAAAACCAGGGCATAACAACAGACAGGGAGGAAATCCAGAGATAAAAAAAGACATATTTTAGAAACCTGTACTGCTAATAGGAAAATCAAATAGAAATGGGTAATTTTCTTGATATATACTGCTTACCAAAGTCAAATTAAAATTAGATAAGCAATTTTAACAGACCTATACCTCCTAGTGAAATAGAAGCAGTAATTAAGTCACCTCCTCAAAAAAATAATAACACAGGGCCAGATGGTTTTAGTAAAAAATTCTACCAGACTTTCAAAGAAAAATTAAAGTCAATACTCCTCAAGTTATTCTAAAAAGTACAAAGAATTCTACTGAATGGACATTGCCCAATTCATGTTATGAGTTCATAATTACTCTGATTCTTCAGTTACATAAAAAATCAAAAATATAAAGATAATTACAGAGTAATTTTCCATATGAACATAGGTGAAAAAATTCACAATAAAATACTTGCAAACCAAATCCAAGAACATATAAAAAAGATCATAAATTTATAATTGAAATCCATGAAATCAACAAACTGAAAGAAAAAAAAAACCCGATCTTATTAGTTGTAGAAAAAAAAATAAGAAAAAATGGACCATACCTTCATGCTAAAAGTCCCCGAAGAGATTAGGAATACAATGGACATATATAAACATAATAAAGGCAATTTATAATAAGCCCATTGCCAACATCAGTGTAAATAGAGAGAAACTTGAAGAATTTCCACTAAAATCATGAACAAGACAAGGCTGTGCACTCTCTCCACACCTTGTCAGTATAGTATTTGAAGTTCTAGTTTTATTGCTAGAGCAATAAAACAAGTGAAGGAGATCAAGGTCATATAAAGTAGAAAAAAAAGAGTCAAAGTATCATTTATTTGCAAATGGTGATATTATACACAAGTGATCCTAAAAACTCCACTGGGAAATATATACAGCTTATGAACACTTTCAGCAAAGTAGTCTAATACAAAATTAACACTCAAAAATCAGTAGCTTTCCTATACAAAAATAATAAACATACCAAGAAAGAAATTCATAAGAACCTCAAAAAATATAAAATATCTTGGGGGTAACTCTAACCAAGCAAGAGCAAGTCTTGTATAATAAATACTTTAAGACACTGAATTAAGAAATTGAAAAAGACATTAGAAAATAGAAATATTTCCCATGTTCATGGACCAGTAGACTTAATATAGTAAAAATGGTCATCTTACCAAAAGCAATGTACAGATTCACTGAAATTCCCATCAAAATTCCAACACAATTTTTCACAGAACTTAAAAGGTCAATTTTTAGGTTCATATGGAAATACAAAAAGTCTAGGATAGCTAAAACAATCCTGAATAATCAAATAACTGCTGGAATTAACACCACCTCCAGTTTCAAATTTTACTGCAGAGCTACAGTAATAAAAACGGCATGCCATTGGCAAAGAAACAGAATGTTGATGAACTTAATTAAATTGAAGACCCAGAAACAAGCTCACACACCTATGGACAACTGATTTTTGATAAAGAAGCCAGAAATACACCCTGGCTTCAAAAACTTAATGCTGATTGAACTGAATGGTTGCATAAAGAATAATCCAAATAAATCAATACTCACTACCCAGTACATAACCCAACTCTAAATGTATCCAAAGATGTCAACTTAAAACTAGATACACTGAATTGGATAGAGGAAGAGAATAGTCTTGAGCACACTGGCACAAGAAAATACTTTCTGAACTGAACACCGATAGCACAGGCACTAAAAACAACAATTAACATATGGGAAAACTCATGAATTTGAAAGGCTTCTATGAGGCAAAAGGCAGTATCATTCAAACAAATGGCAGACTACAGAATGGGAAAAGATTTGCACTAACTATAAATTATAATGAATCTTTCTCTGTCCCGTCAGTCAGTTCCCAAATAATGACAGGGTGACATGTTATTAATTATGAGAGCACAGCCTATAACTTAGGTTTGTTTCTAACTAGGTCCTATAACTTAAATTAACCTATTTTTATTAATCTACATTCTACCATGTGGCCTTTTACCTTTATTTCATTCTGTATGTCCAACTCCCTCCATATGTTCCATAGGTATCTCCTTTTACTATCTCTCTGTGCCTAGAAGTCTTACCTGTACCTCTGCCTAGTTATTGGCCATTCAGCTCTTTTTTAAACCCAGCACAGTGATGTATCTTTACACAGTGAATGTCCCACAACAATGCATCCAATAGAGGTCTAATACCCAAATATAAAACTTTAAAAAATGGACATGAGGAAAACAATCCAGATATAAACAATGAATTCTCAAATGAGGAAACGCAAAGGGCTGAGAAGCATTTGAAGAAATGTTCAACAGCCTTAGACATCAGGAAAATGCAAATCAAAACTATTCTTAAGATTTCATTACACCTCTCAGAATGGCTGTGATCAAAAGAAATGACAACTCCTGCTGGTAAGAATGTAGAGTAAGGCAAACGCTCCTCCATTGCTGTTGGGAATGCAAACTTGTACAGTCACTAAGGAAATCAATGTGCCAACCTGTCAGGAAGATAGGAATAGATCTACCTCAATATCTAGATATACCAGTCTCAGGATACACCCAAAGGATGTTTCATCCTGCCACAGAGACATGTGCTCAACTATGTTCATTGCTGCTCTATTCAAAATAGCTAGAATTTAGAAACAACCTAGGTGTCTGTTAACAGATGAATAAACTTTATACAATTTTGGCACAGTTACACAATGAAATATTATTCATATATTTAAAAAATAACATCATGAAATTTGTAGGTAAACATGAAGAACTAGAAAAAAATCATGCTATGTGAGGTAGCTGAGACTTAAAGATAAATATGGTTCATCTCCAATAAGCAGGCTATAATCCCTATAACCACAGAGGCTAGGGATAGAGTGAGGGAGGGACTAGGGGGAGATGGATCGCCCTAGGAGTGGGAAGTAGAACAGATATGGATTGATGGGGTAGAACTGGAACTGATACTGGAACAGGAGAATCAAATGGGGAGGGGGAGGGAAGGAGAAGGGGAGGAGGCAATATGGAGAGGGACAGCTAAAGCTAAGGGTCATTTGTGGAAACTTAACACAGTAGAAGCTTCCTAAAATACATACATAGATAAAGTCAGTCTAAATGAAACTGCTAAATAACAGGGAGATGGAGCTCCAACTGGACATTTCTCATCACTACATGATCCTTCCAGTGCCAAAAATAGGTTATATCTTATTGCATTTGTCTCAGTTAGGGTTACTATTGCTGTGATGAAGCCCCATGACCAAAAGCAAGTTTATTTCACTCACAGATCCATATAACAGTTCATAATCAAAGGCAGTGAGAGCAAAGACTGAAGCAGGACAGGGACCTGGAGACAGGAGCTGATTCAGAGGTTAAGGAGGGGTGCTGTTTACTGGCTTGTTCCTAACAGCTTGCTCAGCCTACTTTCTTAGAAAACCCAGGACGACCAGCCCAAAGATGATACTACCCACAGTGGGCTGGGCCCTCGGGCCACCAGTGATTAATTAAGAAAATGCCCTACAGGTTTGCCTACAATCTAATCATATGAGGGCATTTTCTCAGTTGAGGTTCCATTCTCCCAATGACTTTAGCTTGTGTCAAGATGACATAAAGCTAGCCAGAACAGTGGCCAAAGGGGTCCCATGGAAACCCACAAACAATCCAGGATATTGTCATGTATATTTGTTGCTCTTCACAAATTGACAGTAAGGCCCTATTGTTGAAGACAATACCTACATAACTCACTAAACATGGAGAAGTCAAGGTACCTATCTAGAACCTTCACCCTACTGACTAGACTTTATGACACTGGAAGGTACTGTACACACTACAAGAGAAGAAAGGTAAACACCAACCCAGCCACAAAACCTGTGATCTACAATATATGCTGGTATAATAATGGGCCAACTATGGCTTGTAGGAGTAACCTTGACTTAAGACCAAGAACTTGAAACTAGATAGGCCAGGGACCTAGGGAAAAAATAAAAAACTACTATTCTGCTAAAGGAATGTAGCAATAAAATGAGTCTGAATGACTTTCTACTATACTCATAGATCAGTGTAGCTTAAGAACTCCTTAGATTCATTGTGTAGGCAAGAATGAGCTTGAGTTTCTGATCTTCTTGTCTTCACCTGAGTGCTTAGAATACAGGTGTGCATTAGCACTCCTGGTTTGTGCAGTGTTGGGCTTTGTGTGTACTAAGAAGCACTGTATCAGTTTTCAGTGAAAAGTTTGTGGTGTTTTTTTTTAAAGATTTATTTATCTATTATGCATACAGTATACAGAAGAGAGTACCAGATGTCATTATAGATGGTTGTGACCCACCATGTGGTTGCTGGGAATTGAACTCAGGACCTCTGGAAGAACAGTCCAGTGCTCTTAACCTCTGAGCCATCTCTCCAGCCCAAAAAGTTTTAAAGTTTACATTAAGGACTAGTTTTGATGTGCAAGGGTCAACATACCACTGACAGTTTGCTGGATTATATATGGGATTAGAGGATACTCACTCTTTTCCGTGCTTCAGATTTTTGGAAGCTCTCATGCTGTATAAAAGTAGCTGCAGCAGAAATTCTGGGCAGTGAGACATGGTCTGCATCGAGCATATTCACAGCTCTCTCCAAGGTCATCTCCATATCTGCATTCCTAGACAAAACAGTTACAGATTTGGTGAGAATGCAAGCCATGCCCTTTTGATTGTCCAGAAGTGACTTAACTAATTTCAGAAACACTTACAACATCTGCACTCTAAATTTTCTTTAACTTAATAAACCAGTGGTGGAAACCAGAAGGTATCAGGAGCTAGCGGCAGAATTTCTCTACTTTTCCTTAGACTAGCTTCTGAGGATGTTGTAGAAGAAAGAGACAAATTAATGCAACTCTCTATGACAAATAGGTATGGTATGATAATTACACAAAAAAGGCCTAAAAATTGCCAACACTACCATTTAAATATAAAGGGAATATTTGTTCACAGAAATTAAAAATTATTCCTACACCAGGAATTTCACAATTACAGTAGAAATACCCCTCCTCTACCAACGATCAAAAAATTAGATTTTTCTGAGTTGCTCACAATCTGCTATTTCACCTGAAAATGCAGCAGCAGCCGGAAAAACTTACTTCTGTTTTAGTAAAGTAAGTCATGCTGGTCTGACAAATCCACCAGGAAAAGCAATGTTTAAATAACATCCCTTTTCTGAACAGTTCCATCCCATCTGCTGCCCTTCACTGTCACTGTAAGGAAGTTCATCTGCTGCTTGATGGACCATTTTTTTCTATATTACCTATTAGTATTTTGCGCATGGAAGAACTCGCTGGCACTCTGCCAAAAGCTATATTAGGTTTATTAAAGGAACGGGTGCGGGAGGGGGAAGAGAAAGAGACGGGGAGTAGAAAGTAGAGAAGGAGAAAAAGAGAGTGTCTCCCACATGGTTGGGGTTCTTTAAAGGGAAATCATGCAGACACACTCTAGATGTGGGTGGCAGAGGCCCGTCTGCAGGCGGGACCAGAGCCTCTGCAGGTGGGGGAACGTGGCTGCAACAACTAACATTACCTGCACATGATGATGAAGTCAGATGTAGCTGGAAAAAGAGAGGCTCCTTTATAGAAGACATGACTTGCAAAACAATAACCCCTAACTGATTCATAGAGCAGTACTTTGGTCTCTGTAGGAGATTATGTTTTACATTGTAAATATTTGTCCCGCCTACTAGTTTAACAAAAACGTTGATTGGCTGAAGGCAGACAGGGAGTGTGGGCGGAGCTACCAGACTAAGAAAACTCTGGGAACAGCAAGAGCAGAGAAGCCAGAGAGACACCATGGAGACACCACAAAGTGATGCTAGTGAGACAAGCAGAGAAGCCAGCAGATGCAGAGGACAACTATGCTGCTCTGAGAAAAGGTACCGAGCCACATGGCTGAACAAGACAAGAATCAAGGGTTAGTTTAAAAGTAAAGAGTTAGCATGTTATATATCTAGGCCCTAGGTCAATCAGCATAAAATTAATGTAAGCATCTGTGTGTTTCTGTGGGACTGTGGGTATGGACTACAGGCCAGACAGGCCAGAAACTTCATCCTACAGCTCTCTTTTTAGTTTCTTCTGTGAAGGTGATTAGACTAGATAGTCTAATATGGACATGGTTACATCTAATTCATTCCAAGTAATACAAACACCAAAGACATCTTGGAAGGTAGTTTTCTAACATCTGCTAGCTTATAAGTTCAATGTGGATATTCTTTATCAAAACAAACAATTACTATATGCTTGTGTGGAAATATGAGTAGGTGGTACTGAGAACAGTGTCCCTGTGTGGTGATGGATGTGCAGAGGTGAGGTGACCACTGTGAGTGGTGTCCCTGTGTGGTGTGGGTGTGCAGAGGTGAGGTGAACATTGTTAATGGTGTTCCTGTGTGGTGGTGGGTGTAGGGCAGGTCACGAATTGACAACTATGAACAGTGTCTGTGTAGAGGTGAGTGTGCAGAGGTGAGGATATAAGAAGCAATGTAATGTATTATCTCTAGTACAATTTTTATACACAGAAGTTCAAAATATGCCACCTCAAAATATAAAGTTCTAGCTACTGTTTATGTTGGGCTAAAAGGCACTTCATGAGTATAAAGGTATTTAAAGAAAAGCACAACACTGCTGGCCTCTATGCTAAGAATTATATAATCATCTCACATTTGAAAATATACTTCAGGAGACAATTGTAGTTAGTTAAAAAAAAAAAAAAAAAGGCAGACCAGAGCTAGGGTTTAGCCTGGCATGCACAAGGCCTGTATTCAATCCCCATTACCCGCATGGTAACACAAACCTATAATCTCAGTACTTGGGAGGTACAGGCAAGAGCATCAGAAGCTCAATGTCAATATGGGCAACAAGGTAACACTTCTGGAGGCCCACAGAAATATGACTTGATAGATGGGCTTAAGGAGATAGGTGAGATAACAGAAAGAACAGCAGTTTTCAGGTTCTTCTATTATTTTTTAAACTTATTTATTTGCCTGGAACTGGAACTACAGACAGTTGTGAGCTGCCATGTGGGTGCTTGGAATTGAACCCCGGCCCTCTGGAAGAACAGTCGGTGTTCTTAACCACTGAGCCATCTCTCCAGCCCCACCTGGCTCCTCTCTTCTAAACCAGGGACTCAAAAAGTAAAGCGTGTAGATTGTCTGAGGTGAGAGCTTGATGATGCATGATTCCATGGCTTCCATAGCAACACATACACAGAGATAGAAAGAAAGAAACTTAGCAATTGTAAATAACAAATCTAACAGGAAGAACACAACATGCTATTGGTTAGAGTAAGAGTCATCATTATAGAAAGTGCTCAGCTTCAAAAAAAAAAATCTATTTATTTTCTGTGTATGGAGTGCCCAACTTACATTCCTGCAACATGGTTTGCCCGAGTCTGGTTCTCCTGGCATAAGCATATGGTTACATCTCTGAAGCCATCAAGCTCCTGCAAGTGTTGTCAAAAGAGGGGAAATCACCTGCTGCCCAAAGTGTAGTAAGAATACTGCTGTGGAAACATGAGTCATTCCTATCTGTGCAAAGGTTAGAGACAGATACCTTAGCAGGAGTCTAAGCTAAGGCAATAAAGCAAGCATTCAACTGGGAAGTATGATAGAAAGATACAATTGAAAGCAAGTGGTAAGGGGATGTCTGCATGGCACGCTCAACGTGAGTACAACTAGTGACAACGAAGATGCCAACAATGGGATTGGCATTACATAACAAAACACCAACTAATTATTCCTTATAAATTATGAATTAAAAATAGAAGACAGAAATATAAATGAGAACAAAAAACTCTTTGAAGTTCAGAATATGTCACCTCATTCTATTTAGTTTTGGTTACTGACTATGTCAGGCTGAAAGGCTCTTGGAAACAGCAGGAAAAAAAGGAGTCTTGTACCTCCCTATTCTACTTAAATTAGGCTACAAAACTTCTCGGGAGAAAGATGCCCTTGCACAGGCAAGGATATTCTTATCATTAGAGACTATGGGCTGAAACACCCATACAAAGTATTAGAATAACACTCATTTTCCATTAACTGAGGGCCGTTCCTGGTTTCTGTTCCTCAGCTCACTACACCTACTTCCTTTTGCTATACAGTTTGCCATTCTTGGGTTAAAAAAGTATATAAACAGCATCCTTTGGGGCCTACTTTCCTTTCTAAAGACTTTTTCATACACTGAAAGTGAGTATATATGA
This sequence comes from Sigmodon hispidus, assembly GCA_004025045.1. Classification (NCBI taxonomy): domain Eukaryota; kingdom Metazoa; phylum Chordata; class Mammalia; order Rodentia; family Cricetidae; genus Sigmodon; species Sigmodon hispidus. The sequence continues at coordinate 67,320 of PVIH01009693.1, read as the reverse complement.
TTTCTTATTGCTAAAATAATACTTATAGTAAACATAATTGTTAAGGACAGTCAGTGTGACCTGTCCTCTGCTCTCAAAAGCTGCCTGGTAATCTGCTGGAGAGTCACTCTCTCCTCGTCTCCCTTACCTGGCCCCAGGGTACACTGCTCTGCAGACTATGAATCATTTGGCACAGAGCAGTTGCTTACAGCACACCCTGCTGATTTTCTCTGCACCTCTCCAGATGCTCTCCCAAGTCATTTGGTTTGTCTCTTAATGAGGTTTCACAGCAGTGTAGGGCACACCAGAAGTGTCTTAAGATTCATTCATTGAATTATTCAATTCTAAGAAGTATAGAAATCCCATTTTTAGAAAATTCAGGGCTGGAGAGATGGCTCAGTGGTTAAGAGCACTGACTGTTCTTCCGGAGGACCTGAGTTTGATTCCCAGCATCCACATGGCAGCTCACAACTGTCTGTAATTCTAAGATCTGACACTCTTACACAGTTATGCATGCAGGCAAAACACCAATTCACATAAAATAAAAATAAATATTAAAAAAAATCCATACAGAACTTTTCACTTAGTGATTTTTATAAAACTTTTCTCATTAGTCTGTTGTGCACAGGTGATGAGTATCTCCTTTACCAAGACTATTTCCAGCTGTCTTAGCTACCGCCTGACAGATACATTTCTATTCTTCTGGAAAGACAAGCCTATACTTTAGTACTGTGCATCAAAATATAAATTTATAGCTGTATTTAGATGTGAGACATTCCATGGAATGTTCCACATATCTGAAAAAAATATTAGTGGGCATAAAAAGGTAGAGTTTGGCCAGAAGTAAAATGTGAAACTGTGGGATGGATAAGGGTAGGGGACTCAGTGTGCAGGTGTGAGACAAAGTGTCTCTGAATGCAGCCAGAAGCTCTGAATTGCATAGGAGGATATCAGCACTAAAGGACCCTGCCACTGTCTGCATTCTAGATAGGGGAATGCCTCCTGTTAGTTCCGCACGTGAGAGCAAGTACACACTAACAAGGCCATACACTAGAGTTTATTTAAGAGAGGAGTCCCAGGCGGGTGAAGACACAGAGGAGCAAGACAGAAATCAGGGGACAGAGAAAAAGGGCAGGAGCACATGTTCCCAGTCTCTTTTAAGGGAAGGGGCGTGCACCTGCCGCAGGGTGCCTCCGTGCAAGGTGAATCCCACCTGAGCAAAGTAGGCTCAGCTACATGGGATGCCAGGAATCCTTACACCTCTAACTTTTTGGAAGCAAAACTTTTCCTTCTTTTTGTTGTTTAGTTTTTCTAGACAGGGTTTCTCTGTGTAGCTCTAGCTGGAACTCATTTTGTAGACCAGCCTGGCCTTGAACTCACAGGGATCTGCCTGCCTCTGCCTCCCAAATGCTGGGATTAAAGGCATACACCAGCACTACCTGGCAGAAATTATTCTTTGAAATACAATTAAATATTCTATTAAAATTACACTGTCCATTAAAACAATTTTCTGACACAACCATGGCTAGTGACTGTATAGTTGAAGCAACAAAAGGATCCAGATAGCAAAAGTGATTATTTCATCTTACTCTTCTTTCATGGTACATTTTTACAGTGTTGATTGTGGACCTGTGTTATTCTCAGGGTGTACTCAGAGAATAGAATGATGAATTGAACATTAGCAAAAAGCTAAAGACTGGGAGTTACAGGTAAGTTAATGCATAAACACAATGTAGAATGTGAGGCAGATTCAGGAGGCTCACCCGAGCTGGGCATCAGTGAAGGTGCTCCTTTCCTGGTAGGCATTCCTGCTGCCCACAGCTGCCTGTCCTGCGGTGGGCAGCATCCTCCCTGTGTCCAGCAGGGTGCTGTGGACTGAGCTTCTGGGCCAGGAGGAGCGAGCAGCCCTGCTCTGTGTGCCCAGAGGCCGAGCCTGGCTCACATGCAGGGTCTCCTCTAGGAGGCTGCCTGTGCTATGGCTGGTGCCTGGAGGGTGGTGGGGCATTGTGGGGTTGAGGGGACCATTGTCAAAGACAGTGTCGCTGAACGACCCAGGTGGTCTGCGGATTGTGCCTGCCTGACGAAGGCCGAGGATCTCTGAGCGTGCATAGCGTGGCAGGGTTAGGCGTGCACCAGTCACCCCGTGGTTCCGCCAGGCAAGGTGATATTCGTTGTGAGCATAGCGAGCCCTCTCTGGGCTACTATCCGGGGAAATCTCAAGTCTCCTCAGAGGCTGCCTCCAGGATCTCTCCTCCACTGACTTCTGGGAACTGTACTGCGCCGTCCCTCTCCCCCAACGACTTCTGTAAGTGGCAGTCATGCCAGCCTGTATTAAAGAAATAAAATTTAAATGAAGTTAATGACCTACTTTAGTATTACAATTTAACAAGATGGTTTCTTTGAATAAGATGAAAATCAGTCCCTTTGAGTTGTCTTGAGTCATATTTACTTCTAGGATTTAATATTTCTAAACTTTTAAACTTAAAAATCCCAGTTTTCCATCATGTTTACATAACTTTTCTCAAAAACTGGGAAGTGAAACCACTTTAGAAGATAACTCCCTACCCCTCCCACCCTGCGTGCGCAAGCCACCCCCCAAAAAGAAGTCTGAAGTGGTTTTCCTGAAAATCTGATCATAGAGTTATGTTTTCTGATATCCTACCTTTAGCACATCATAGTCCCTAGAGACGGGTGACTGCCTTCCAACAAAATCATTCTCAACCAAGTGTAGTTTGTATACATATTCGGGAACACTGCTGGTTCGGTGAAGATTTCCTGAAATTAAAAAAACATTAAAATAATTTTGAATATAGGTGTACCAATGAGCAATTATCAGATGATGACAAACATTTACGTTTATATCTAAATGTTTTAAAATGCAAGTTGAAGGCTTGTCATTTGGAAATGACAAGAGATCAAAGGTTATCAAAACACTGACTGGGTGTTTCCAAATACCAGGAAGTGAATACCTGTAATGCTGAAGTCCTGACATCCCTCTTTCAGAGTGGGGACAGCCTGAGAGAAATCAAGCACACTATAAAAATCAACTAATCAAACAAAACCCCCAAACAAACCAAGAAAACCATGGAAAGTACAAAAGCAGTATAGGTGAGAGGGTCTTATGAAAATCTAACACTGTTGCAATGCTGACAAATTCTGTGAATTGCTGATTGGCTCAGGAATCCGCTCAGTACTAGAAAGTTGAGTTTCCCAGGTCAGAAGTTCTGCTCCCTGCTCCCAGGGTAGGTGCTCAGGAATCTTTTGCTGCTCGAAAGGTGCAGGCAATGAATACATTCAAGTGCTACTAGATAAGGGAGCCTGTGTAAACAGGTGGTGAGGTCAGCACACTCAAAGAGAACAAACTCTACCAACCAGGCTAAGGCCAGGTTAATGTGTTGGTAATGTGATCAGCTAGTTAAGAAACTAAGCTCTCTTCTATAATGGCCGTGCCTGTGGAATCAGGATACTAGCCAACTATCCCACAAACCCTTCAGGGGTAAGGCAGACTGCACAGCTAAGCTTGTCTCATACATCCTGAATTACTCATCTCTGAGGAATGTGGAGTGAAGACGTGCTGTGTCCCTCTTCTGTCTCCTTAGCCTTTTCCTGGCATCTGTTTTCCTGGTAATCTCTTAAAGAAAAAAAAGACTTCTAAAAATCTAGGTAATCTCTCAACCTTTTCCTCTCCCTCCCTCCCTCCCTCCCTCATTCCCTCTGTAAGGTAGCCATTCTTTTACACACATGAGGGAAAAAGACAATTGTCCTAGACTTCAGAGCCTCAAGAGAGATGCTGAGAACAGTACATAGGCAGCTTCTTTCAGTGTGATGGAAATGATCAACATACTCCTAACAAAGTGTTTAAATGTTATAATTTCAAGAGACTAATAATATTACTCAGAGGAAAATGAAAGTTGTTACCAGAAAGCTAAATAGTATGAATCCATTTGAATTATGTACATGTTTCTATTTCCTGATGGCAAGCATTTTGTTTAGTTCCTGAGGGGAGGCATCTGCAGGCTTGTAGCTATCGTTTTTTAAGAGAGTGAATTATTGTGTTCTCCCTGAGGCTCGGAGTCGGTCATGCAGGGCAGGGTGACCAACTCTCACTTAGGGATTCGGTGGAGAAGGAAGCACTCCAGCACAGTTAGCACTGTAACAGCCTTTCTCTCGGAATTCCATTTGCAGGGATAGGATGTGCAGTAAACCTCTGTGCAGCCCTGGTGGCTTATGGTTTTATCTTATCAGATCATAATTCTATACAAAGGATCTCTGGAGCCACCTCTCTTTTTTTTTTTAAGATTTATGTATTTACTATGTATACAGTGTACAGAAGAGGGCACCAGATGTCATTATAGATGGTTGTGAGCCACCATGTGGTTGCTGGGAATTGAACTCAGGACCTCTGGAAGGACAGTCAGTGCTCTTGACCTCTGAGCCATCTCTCCACCCCCAGAGGTCCCCCTCTTAATGTCAGTTATAAAAAGAGAAAAGGATGGCATGACATGGGTAAAAGGCATCTTAGCAACTTTTTTGAGATAATAACTTCTGAGAGCCACAAAAATGGCGTAAGTGGCTAATGCTACACAAGTATGACTGTCCCTTGAGGAGTCTGTACGCATGCTTGGGTGTGTCTCACTTCCCATCTCTATGCTCTTAGGCATATGTTACTTCTAGCTGAGCATCTTGCTTTCTCTCTTAACCCTAGTTCCCAGGCCAGAATTAAAATCTCTTTTTAAAATAAAATCTTTAACTTTATTTCACATCTGCTGTATCTGTATTTCTTTCTTGGGTTTAAGCCACACATACTAGTCTGCCTTGTAACAAGGTCCCTAAACAATTAAGGAAACATCTCAGGCTGCTGAGGCAGACTGTGTGTACAGCTGTGTCTCAATCCCCTTACTTTATTTACATTGGCTACTTCATTTTTAGTTTCTAGGACAGAATGCCTAGAATCTGGACTGAGAATGAGGGAAAGGAATTTCTTCAAGTTAGGGGAAGTCTTAAGACTCAACTCTCAAGGCCTGGCTCCTCCTATTCAATCTATCCTTGATTCTGAATTCCTACCTTTTCCCTCATTCCCTGGTCCAGTCCACACCGCAGACCACCAGGAGACAAGTGCAAAGGTCCTGCTGACCTAGGGGTGAAGACTAGCAGTATAGCTGCACGGTAACACAAAGGCCTTTGAGCCTTAAGGGTCTAGGGGAGGTATCATAGACAAAGCTTACATTCCTCCTATCTCCAAAGAAACAGAAACTTCCTACAGAGGCTGTGACCAGCAAATAATTACTAATTAGCTGACAGAGAAGAAACCAGATGTCTATTGCTATGAGTCAGACACCATGACCAAGACTGCTTATAGAAGAAAGAATTTAATTGCAGTCTTGCTTACAGCTTTAGATGGTGAGCCAATGATCACTATGGTGGGAAGTATGGCAACAGGCAGGCATGGCACTGGAGTAGGAGCTGAGAGTTCACGTCTTATCCATAAGATGGAGGCAGAGAAAAGGGGGAGCCTGGCCTGGTGGGAGACATTTAAAACCTCAAAACCCACTCCCCAGTGACACCCCTTTTTCAATAGGCCACACCTCCTAATCCTTCCCCTAAACACCTCAAACAACTAGGGACTAGACTTTCACTATGAGCCTAAATGGGCCATTCTCATTCAAACAATCACACAAGATTTACTGTTTTGTTTTACAAAGCAATTTGGAGCTGGGTATGGTGAAAATGCTCCCAGCTACTAGGGAAGCTGAGGTAGGAGAAGCATTTGAAGCAGTGACTTCAAGATGACCTCAGAACAATATATGAGACTGCCACAAAACAGCACCCCAATATAAGTGACAAAACTGCAGCATATTAATTTTATCTTCAAACAAAAGATTAAAATCAACAATAAGTTATTGATTTGCTGCCTAATGTCATTACTGTTTCTCTCTGCCACCCCTATCACCTGAAGTAGTTTTTTTTCTGGTGCTTTTGGAAACTATAGCTGTGATGATTAACTTGGGATCTTAGCTGTCTGATCATCATGGCTACATTTTTCTTAAGACTCCACAAAGAAATGGAATGACACCAGGCTTGACAGCATGTGTCTAGAGGTTGAACTGGGAGGATTATTTGAGTCCAGAATTTATAGTTAATTCTGGCTCACTGAGAAAAATCTCACTTCAGAAGAAAAAAAGATTCAATGTAGAGATATTAATTTGAAGAAGGAAATAGCCTTCAATGAACTGCCTGAACTACCCTCAGGAAAGTGAGTGCTGGCTATGGTAGCGCATGCCAGAAAGCACAGTTCTTGTAGGCAGAGACAAAGACAGGCACATTTGTAAGTCTGATGCCAGCCTGTCCACATACACAGAGTGAGTTCCTGGTCAGCTATCACAAAAAACTGAAAACAAAAACACAATTCTTTAGTACAGAGCGGGCTACATCCCTGTGGCAATGCATCCCAATAGTTCTAGCTGCTCAGGGGGAGGAGCAAGTCCACTCTTTGAGATAAGGAGCCCTTGCTAGTCTAATCTGGCCTCACTATTTCCCAGGCAGCTACCAAGTAAAGACTCTTAAATTTTCACTGCTTGTTTCTTAAATACCTTAGGTCTCACTGCTATCTTCAGGAGAAGAATCGTGTTCCAAATGGAATCTCTTCCAACTCAGCCTATGCAAAATAGCAAGAGTCCATTGAAACCTTCAGGTCAAAAAAAATAAACAATTATAATTCTTCAATATAATTTTTTAAAATAAGGAATCTCAAGCTACCTCTAGCTACTAAGCTTCTCATTGGCCGGACTAACATCTGTCCTTACTGGGCCTAATTGCTCTTCCTCTTAAAATATTCCTTATATGACAAGTGCATTTCCATAGAAAATTTGCATTTTGTTTATCTCTTGCTGAAATCTATGATTCACAATTATCAGATTCTTTAAGTAGCACTCAAAATATCCACCTTGAAGAATGGGGACGGCACATACAAAGTGATACAACTGAACTGAGCTAACCAAGCAAAGAGACAGGGAGGACAGAGTTGGGAAGGGCAAAAAGAACAGTATATCTGTGTGTGAGGAGCTGGGTGGTGCTGACAGGAATGTGTGAGAAGTTGCAGGCCTCACATCACAGAGAACCTGGAATGCCATTTGGAACACGACTCCTCTCCTGGAGATAGCAGTGAGACCTAAGGTATTTAAGAAACAACCAATGAAAATTTAAGAGTCTTTACTTGGTAGCTGCCTGGGAAATAGTGAGGCCAGATTAGAGCAGCAAGGGCTCCTTATCTCAGAGTGGACTTTCCCCGCTTGACATAAAGAATTGTATCTCATATGACACTTTTAACAGTCCCACAGAAGCATGTAGCAAGTTGAATACTCATTAGTTATTCTGCTCAGACATCCAAAATAGCCTATCTACACAAACTAAGCCAACACATAATCTTGCAGTTTGACATCTATTCTGTGCATCACCACCGTGAAGCCAAAATGTAAGGTCAGTGGTCACTCATGTCCTTGTCTTAGGTGGATGGCAAGTGCGCAAACATCACTCCTTCTCTATTTCTGGGTATGCGGTGAAGAAGGGCAACTCTCTCTACTAAAATGTAGAGGACACTTCCTGATTTATCAGAAAAACTGATATTTTGTTGAGATTGATCCTATATTTGAATAATATATATTTATTATTTTCTTATTTGTATGACTTGGACATTTACCTGTGGTCTTTTGGTAGTCTCATTTTACCTATCAAGAAAAATGTTCATTTATTTCTATCCTTCAATTATAAAAAATGGCAATCTAGGGGCTGGAGAGATGGCTCAGTAAGTACTTAAGAACTGGCTGCTCCTCCAGAGGACCTGAGTTCAATCCCCAGCATCCACATGGCAGCTCACAACTGTCTATAACTCAAGTTCTAAGGGATCAGATGTCCTCATACAGGCAGGCAAAACACCAAAGCACATAAAGAAAAAAAAAAAAGCTTTTAAAAAATTCTTTTAAAAACCAAAACAAAACAAAAACCATTAGCAATCTGGGGCTGAAGAGATGGCTCAGTGGTTAAGAGCACTGATTGTTCTTCCAGAGGACTCAGGTTTGAGTAGTGCACTACTTTCCTTAACTTCAGTCAAAGAATCTGACGCCCTCTGACTTCAGTGGGCACTGGACCAATCTCCATGATACAGGCTTTCATGTAGGCAAAACATCCATACATATAAAACAAATTTTTAAAAAAATCTTATAAGATTCAGTAAGTTGATGTGATACTTAGTCCACAATCCCATGTACATCTAATGTACATGTGTGAGATTTAGGGTTCAAGGAAGGAATCAGTAAGCTTCTAATGTGCAATGTATTTTCTTTGAAATTCTGGAAATAATGAAATAGAATTTGGTTATAATTGCTCTGGCCAACTAACACTATTACACTTAAAGCTATACTGCAGTAAGTATATGCATTCCTTTGGCAGTATAATTTTTACATGTGAAGACTATCTCTGACCATTTTTACTAAGGCCGATACATTAAGCTGCCAACCAGATCTTTAAGCACTTAAATTGTACTTTCTAGCCCCATGTCCAATGTAGAAAAGGCATAAGTAGGTTTTTTGTTGTTGTTGTTTTTATTATAAAAGGACCTTGTACACTGACTATCCTTAATTTAGTCAGTTAAAGGAAGGGGTTACTCTGATCTAAAGATTTAAAATCCTCTTAATTTATGGTCTGTCTCCAACCTTGCTGATGCTATTTAGTGTTTTCTTCCCAAGAAGGAACATGGGACTTGTATGTAAATACAACTGGATACACATGCAAAATATAGTTCTGCATTTATCTCAAAATTAAATAATTTATAGATATTTTGGGGATCATCTGAGCTGGAAGCAAACATTCTCATTGTAGGTCGCATTAGTCAAGTCTGGGGTTTGAGTCATACATTATTTGTTATTAAGTTCCATACTAATATTAATGTTTTATCTTAAAATAAGCCCTATTTTAACATATGAGAAAAAAGTTTTAAAGTTGATATCTGTGGTAGTTTGGACAGAAATCACTTCCATAAAGTTGTATGTTTGAGTGCTTGACCCGTCTGGGGTGGTATCACTGTTGGAGGAGGTGTGGCTTTGCTGCAAGGCTTGTGGTCTCATGTGCACTCAAGCTATGCCCAGTGTGGCACACAGGTGCTCCAGCTGCCTGAGGACCAAAATGCAGAACTCTCAGCTCCTTCTCCAGCACCATGTTTGAGTACATTGCTATGTCCTGCCTTGCTGATAATAAATTAAACCTCTGAAAGTGCAAGCAGGCCCAAATTAAATGTTGTTCTTCATAGGAGTTAGTGTGGTTGGCCTGGAGAGATGGCTCAAGTGGTTAAAAGTGCTAGCTTTTCTTTCAGAGGTCCTGAGTTCAATTCCCAGCAACCATATGATGGCTCACAACTATCTGTAACGAGATCTGGTGCCCTCTTCTGGCCTGTAAGCATACATATTAAATAAATTGATCATGGTGTCTCTTCACAGCAATAGAAACCTTAAGACCCCATGACCACAGCACAGCTGGCACAGGGTGACTATGAAGGCACAAAACGATTTCCTTCAAGGCAATTCGTGCTCTAAAGAGCAGTGTATTGTTATAATCAGATTCTGTGACCCTGGATCTTTCTGGATTTGTACAGTTCCACTCTCTTGCCACTTTCCAACTCGGCATTTTGCCCACAAAAGGGTATGTTCTTCCCATTCTAGGGGTAAATCATTTTTTCTAACCATCATTTTGTTGGTTTGTCAAATAACCATCATTATTTGACAGAGTATAAGAAGTTTGTAAAAACACAAAACCCTCATATAAAATTTTTTCTGTACCAAATCTGCTAGAAGTGAATGATAAAGTGTCCCATGAGTTCTATGAGGCTGACATGAGGTCAGCACCCTGGAGTGTCCTGTGGTCTCTGAGACTGACACGGGGTCAGTAGCCTGGAGGGTCCTGTGGGCTGGCTCTATGAGGCTGACATGGAGTGTGATTGACACCTCACATTCTGAAATGAACAGCATGACCCTGCTTTCTTCCATTCCTGTTTCCTTCACCTAGTACCTGGCTAATCCTCTCTCCAGAGCAACTCATTCATGTAATGCCCTTTAGCAAAGGAATCTTACAGTGTAAAGCTTTCTGCTATTTTATCTTCAGATAGTTTACCATTGATTTTACATTAAAATTGAATTTCTAGTCTAGTTAAAAAAAAATCATTAAAAGCTTTTATTTCCCTCTGAAAAGGCAACTATCTATGACAGTAATAAAATAATTTCTCTTTGTTTTTTATTTATTTTTATTTTCTGTGAATTAGTATTTTGCCTGCATATATAACTGTGTAAGGATGTCAGATCTTGGAATTACAGACAGTTGTTAGCTGCCATGTGGATGCTGGAAATCCAACTCAGGTCCTCCAGAAGAACAATCAGTGCTCTTAACTGCTGAGCCATCTCTCCAGCCTGAAATAATTTATCTTTGTAACAGTTCCCATTAACTGCCTTTGTTATAGGAACATGGTTTTATGCTATAGCCCAGGCTTGCCCTGAATTTATAGCAATCCTCTTGTTTCAGCCTCCTGCATGCTGGGATTACAGCCACACCATTTGGCTTTTGTTAACTGCACTGTTTGACACTCAAAATAAATTTGTATTCCTCTCTCCAGAACCCATGCTATTCACCAATAATGAATGTAGTTTCACCAGGAAATCATGTAAGTAGACAGGATGGTTGATGTTTTTATGGTAGATTTTCAAAGACCTTGTAAAATGAATTAGAATATTGGTCACTGTGTGTTTTAAGCATTACATACCACAATTTAAAACAGCAGCTTCTTCCTATTTAAGTACTCTAGAGAGTGTGTAACAATGTAGTAAGTAAAGCAGCATTTAAAGTATAATAAATTTCTCTTTCCCAATCTGTATTCAATATATGGATATTTTATAACAGTTACACACTTTTGAACCTAACCCCACCTAAGAGAAAAAAAAAATGACTTCAAAATATTTAGGAGTTTAAAATGATACCAAAAGCCATGCTGGAGAGATGGCTCAGAGATTAAGAACACTGACTGTTCTTTCGGAGGTTCTGAGTTAAATTCCCAGCAACCACTATGATGACATCTGTACCTTCTTCTGTATACTATATACATAATAAATAAATAAGTCTTTTTAAAAAACTGATGCCAAAAGCCAATGAGTGGTTCACAGTAAAAAACACCCACTTGTAAGAATGAGATGGGGTGTTAAAGAGCCTTACAAGGCATCAACCAAAAATCTGCTATGTTTATCTCATCTCTTTTGCCAGACTATCTGCTACCTCATCCTTTTTGGTATGTCAACAATCCAGAAGTCTCCTGGGCATGGGAACTAAGAGCAGTAACATCAGGGTCACCTTTTCCAGATCTGCCCTGTTTCAACCACATGGCTTGTGTTTCAGTACTAGAGTCAGAATGCAAATATTAGCAAAATATAAAAACAATGCAGATATCTCAAGTCCAAAACCTTTCAAAGTGCTTTAATTAAGCAACACGAGAATCACCTCATATTACTGGACACAGCACCCAGATGCTGGCTCCCTGAAGCGGACTCCCTCTCAAAGTAGGGGTCTGCTCTCTTACCCATGCAATCACTGCATTTCTGTGTGTGCTGCCAAAGAGCTGCTCTTGTAATCAAAAATAGTTCATGGGCTTCATTCCTTAGCTGGAAAAGCCACTCATCTGAGCAGAAGCACCACACTGTGCCTTTTGCTCTACCATATCAATTCTATGAAATATTACTATGAAGAATTCATGCTTGTCTCTTTTGGAATGGCACATTTCCAACTACCTCCCTACACAATCCTAATGAATATCTGAGATTTTAAAATCCCAGTTTCAGTGTGTGTGTGTGTGGGGGGGGGTAGCTAATATTCCAATTCCTCCAAAGAAATATTCAAAATTTTCTTCAGCTGGGAGAAGTTAACATACTCCAAAACATCCTTGCTATTCTCTGGGTCTGCTTATTGCTCTTAATTCAGGACTGCATTTCTTTGGGTTTAAAGCACACCAATGTGTGTTTAATACAACACCTGAACAATGCCCTGCAAAAATAAACTTATTCAGTGGTGGAAGCTGAATTCATCAAACAGCTACTGTATTATTTTGGAGAGAAGAGAGACCAATTTTTGTGGCACTTGGACTAAGCATCCTACAATTGTTGACAGATACATACTTCACTTCAAAAGAATCACCTTATCTATCTCATACACCTTTCCAGTGTCATCTAAGGATATAATGAAATGGAAGACAAGAGCTTGTAGAGGACAGCCTGCCATGATAGGTGCTTAGTGAATTCTATTCCTTCTGCCCTAGGCACCACACTGACCTCCATTTGTTTATTAATTGATGTCTGCCTACTCTTCTGGGCTAGCCACTCTTACAGGATAAAAATGAATCTCTGATACCATGTTTGCTGAAAAGGAGGCTGCTTTAGTCCCGACTACAGGATGTAATGACAGGACTAGATAAATACTGGCCTCAGTATCCTAAAATCTTTAGCCAGACACTTTAATCCTAAATGTTGAGTCTTCTCCCCAGGGACTAAAGCAGTTCTTTCTTAGGTAAATCTTCCCATCCTCTCAGAATTTCCTAAGTTTTATTTAGAGGAAAATGGTAAAGAGTCACAGGAAGTATGGGACCTCAACAGTCTCACTTTGTGTTAGTAATCAAAAATACTTAATGCCGTAACTAAGGATCAGTTTAAAACTCCAGGTTTTGGCGTTTAAATACCAACTCTGACACTTTCTATCTGGAATCCGAGTGTTATTTGCTTAATTTCCTTATCTCCAAACTTGGCTCCCCAGAACACCCAGGTAGTTCGTGTCTGTAATCCTAGGACATGGGAAGCAGGAAGTTTGAGACCACATTTCAAAATAATAATAATAATGATAATAGTGAAAAGGAAAGGAAAAAGACTAGCTCATTTAAAAAAGTATAACCACATAGCCTAATTAGAGACATTATAGGCACTCAGTTACATGAGCTTACAATCATTAAACAGCTCTTTACTTTTCAAGTATGCAAACAACTGCCTTAACGTTTAGACAAACTAAAAAGAGTACAGCCTCCCAGACTCTGCTGTTTGAAATCCATGTGAGTATTATTATTCCTAATGGAAACCACTTTTGCCAGAACTTGTGATGATCTTTCTGATCAACCACGCTTCTGTCAACTAATTGTGTACTGAAGTTTGATTTATATATATTTATTTTATTTTGAGAGCACTCCTGCACTCACGAGTCTGTTGGTGCCCATGCTGGTGTGTGGTGAGGTCGGCAGGCGAGGCTGCCTTCAGCCGAGCCAAAGTCTCCTTCCTCCTCTTTCTCCTCCTCCTCCTCCTCCTCCACAGGGTGTAAGAGGTTTCTCCCAGGCCCAAAGTCGACTTGCCCAATTTGTTCACGTCCCTTACCAAACACTCACTGCAGATACTAAGTGGAGCGCTCCCAAGTACCTGGGAGGAGAATCCTTACTTCAATTTTGAGGATGTAGGACCCGCAGGGTTTTCAAGGTTTCTGAAAATATTTATGGGAAGTTATGAACTCTAAAACATCTAAATAAAAGTCAAAATGCACAAGCTTACAGAAGAACAATCACGCACACCAAAAGTCTGCAGACAATTTCCAAGTGCTTTTGGAATCGCAGGATACGATCCGGGAGCGGGTGGAGAAAGGTGAAATCGACTGAATTCATAAAATAGACAATCGTGTTTAACATACGAGTAAGACAGACCTGTACCAAGGTAAAGGAGAATGAGAGTTTCCGCGGAGTCAAGCGGCCAGTCAGGCGGCGCAGCGGGTCCTAAAAGGGACAGTGCGCGAGCAACAGGTGGGCAAGCGGGAGGCCACCGCTTGCATCGCCGGGACCGCGAGGCGCGCGCCGCGGATGGGGCTCGACTCACCGCTGACCGCGGAGCTCCTACCCCGGCGGGCTAGGGTCTGCTGCACCTGCTCCTGGATCCGTTGGCTCCGGGCCACCGTGTCGCCGCGGCCGCTGCTGCCCGCCAGCCTCAGCCGGGCCTCGGAGGGTAAGGCCAGGCTGGAACTGTCCAGGTGTCCTAGGATCTGCTGGCCCAGCACGGTCCGGATGTAGCCACACTCGGCCAGTGAGCCCGGGACTGCCATCACGTCGCGGAGGTGACCAGCGAGGGACTGCCAGGAACAGCCCGCAGAGCCGAGCCGCAGAGGCGTGGGGACCCGCCCGAAGTCCCGCCCCGCCCCGCCCAACCAGGACCCAGGCCCTCGGGGGACAGGGGCGTGGCTCCGGGAAAGCAGGCGCACTCAGCCCGGGGCGAGCACGTCCTCGGAGGCCCCACGTACACAACGCTCGACTCGCTAAGGATTGTGGGAGGAGCTGCCCTTAGGACAGGTGCAGCTGGGTATTTAGCCTCCTGGAGTAGCACATCTAGTTAGTTAGGCTCAGTCATACTGTTCCAAATGTTAACTGATGATGAAAGGTGGATGAAATAAAAAGATTCAAAAAGTCTTTTTATCCTTAGTGCAACTTCAGTATGGCATGCTTTTCATACAGATGGAGTCCCAGAAACATATGTTCTTCCTCAGTGAAAGCCTATGCTTGCCTTTGCAAATACACAAATTGTACCCAGTATGCTCTTATCCACCCACTTCCTTCTTAAGGAACATGCCCACACAGAGAAACTCCAATAAGAAGCTCAGAGAAGAGATGACTTTTAATATGCTTTTTTAATAGCCCTTCGAATGTTGAGTAAGTCCTCTTTATGACAAGCTCTTTGTAGGGAAACACATGGAAGAAGCCTCTGACATTAAATCTTCCACAACTTGAATTTATCATGCTATTAATTATGTTTCAAATGCAGTTAAGTAGTGAGAACTTAAGAACTACATGCAACAGAAGGGCCCTTGACCTTAACAACCAACGTCACTCCTCATATATTGATATTTAGACTTGAGAGAAGAAAAAAAAAATCTGTGTTTGACATTGAGTGAGCTCTTTCCTTTGGTTGCTGGGGTTTGTACCTTTGTTGGAATGCTAGAGAACACAGTCTCTCTCCCCTCCAGGTTCCTCACCATACAATTAATGCACATGTATGTGGCTTCCACCAAGCTTCAAGGGAGCAAAGAGGGAATCAAGGTCTAGTCATCCTTTCTCAACAGGCCTCACGATCTAATGTCATGCGGAAGGCACTAAGTGGGAGCTCTGAGGACATCAGGTCTTGGAAGCAACTGGGCCAGTCTTAGGTAAATTATACCTGTATAGCTCAGGTAGCTCAGCCACGTGTAAATGTGCAGCCGGATGCTGAGATTCTGCCAAAAGCAAAGAAGGCAAGAATGAGCTTGAAGGTTATGAAGGTCAAGGTACAATAGCACATTTCACCCCCTGCCTGTTTTAAAGCCAGTCCTCTCTCTCTACTCTCTCCCTGCTCCTTCTGAAAGTCCCAGATCTGTTACCTTAAAAGATGACGGTTGTGGATATATATTACATATTTAATAAAACCTGAATATTGGGGGCAGAGCACACAGTCAAATCCTAGGCAGACAGCTCAGGAAATTCTTAAACCTCAATACAAAGATAAACAGCTGAGTCAGTCACACACACCTTTAATCCCAGCACAGGGTAAACTGGAGTGGTGACCTCCACCCTTGATCCCACAACTCCAGAGACAGAACTTCTTCTGTTTCTGTGAGTGCAAGGCTACAAGCCTTTAATCCTAACCTGGATGGGATAGAGAATATAAGATTTTAGAAACCAGACAGACCCAGAAGCGACCAGGAGTGAGACTGAAGAAGTTGTAAGACAGCTGGGTGAGAACTGACTGTGGCACTTCCTCTCTCTGATATTTCAGCCTTCCCCGATATTTGGCTCTGAGTCTCATTTGTGCAACTACAGACGGTACTTCTGCAGGGCCAGTGGGCACATTCTCTGGCTTTTGTACCTGGAGACTTAAAAAATCCTTCTCTGCCTTCTTCAGCAGGGAACTGGCAAATAATTTCTTTGATTTATCCTAGGAAGTATGATTTCACTTTCCTATTTCCTTTCATATCACTTTTTTTTTTTTTTTAAACTTTATTTATTTATTTGAACTACAGACAGTTGTTAGCTGCCATGTGGGTGCTGGGAATCGAACCCGGGTCCTCTGGAAGAGCAGACAGTGCTCTTAACCGCTGAGCCATCTCTTCAGCCCCTCATATCACTTTTTAAAAGTGCTGTTGTAATTGTTTCAATCCTATCATGTATGCTCCAATAAAAGAGGACATCTTTGACAATGTTAGCCACATATTTTACCTGGGATAATGTTCCAATCCCCAAAAGCTGAACATTACCTCCTGAGCCAGTAAGCAGCATTCCTCCATAGTTTTTGCTCTAGGTCATGACTTCAGGTTCCTGCTTGAGTTCACGTCCTGATTTCCTCTCATGATGGATTATAAACTGTGAGATGAAATTTGAAATTAAACCCTTTTCTCCCCAAGATGATTTTATTGCAGCAATAGAAACCTAACTAGAATAAGTCCTTTTTGCTGTGAATCTGTGATAAGAATTCAGAAATTCCTTAGTTTTCAACTACACACACACACACACACACACACACACACACACACACACACACACACAAATGACAGCATGTATAACCCAAACTCACTTTGAACTAGCTATGTAGCCATGGAAGACTATGGTACTGAGGAATCAACCCACTGCCTTATTCAGACCATCAGTTAAGCTACATTCTAAGCCCCTGATTTACACACACACCACTATTCACCTAAAGAACATTGTTTTTAATTATATAGTTAGGCTGTTTTCAAAGTGATTTTTATTTTTGTTAGCCATAGACAAATTCTTTTATGGGAAATTAGGGTATAGTAAAACTTTAGAAAGTTATTTGAACACTAAATATATCACGTCTTTATGTGACTGTGTATATGTATATATGCTCCTGTGTGCATGCGTATGTGGAGGTCAGAGGTCTTCATTAGGTGTATTCCTTAATCTATTTTCACCTTACCATTTGGGACATGGTCTCTCGCTGTACCTGGACCTCTCCTGAGTAGATTGGCTACTCAGCAAGTCCTAGGTATTGCCCTGTTTCTGCTTCCCACAGTATTGGGGTTGCAGGAATGTGTTTAGGCTATTTTTCAGACTTCAAACATGTTCTCCAGTCATAACTCACAGGCCTGTATAAGAAGGAAATGTGAGTTCAGATAATTTCTTTCTGGACAGACAACCACAGTTGTTGCAGTGAGGGTTTTAGTCCTTGGCCTGATGACCAGAGAAGCTGAATGGAGAAGTCAGTGTGGTTGAAATCGTGTGATATGCATTTGCTCTTTACTTATAACCTAATATAACCATGCTTGCAGAAACAAATATATTCTAAGGTACTCATGACTCTTGCTTTGGCTATTAGATTTTTAGAAAAATGGTCATCAAAGAAATTGGAATTTCTCCCAAAGACTTCATGTAGGGAATTAAAAGGCAGAAACCTGATGCGAGACAGAGAAGAAACTTGTCTGCTGGAAAAAGATTTCACATAGTTCTGAAAGCTTATCTTGCCATCTTCAGTGATGGGCATGAACACACCTTGACCCTGATTGCTTAGTTATTTTGCCTCTTTTCCTGCCTTATATTTCAAACTAAACCTCAAGTCAGAATCTTGAAGATAAAGTTGGGGTGGGGTCACTGGGTCTTTGTGTTTATGGCTTTTCCCAATGTGGCCATAGTGTGTAAATAGAATTTTTTGCTTTCCACTTTTACTTTTCTTTTGAGTTGGCATATTGAGGAAGAATAGTCTAGTTCATTTTGTTAGGGTATCAGACTCTGACCTTAACAACCTCAGTAACACAAGCTCAGAGATGACAATGTTGTCCCATAAATAGTAGATCCAGTGTAACCCCTGGATTCTGGAGAAGGGGTTATAAATAGTAGATCCAGTGTAACCCCTGGATTCTGGAGAAGGCAGACTAGACTGAAACAAAATGCCAAAATAACTCTCATGCTTACAAAACAAAACATGTCGATTGCCCTTTATAAAGTTTATGAAGTATCAGAAAAACCCAGTGGTAATAGTCATTTTTATTACTTTATTTTTATGACCTCTGTTTCATGGATTCTCTTAAAAAACACTGTACTACACATATTTTTAATTGTGAAAGACATTAATTGGCTTAAGTATAAGATCATATATTTGTCTTTTTTAGATCTGTATTCACTTTTTATATACACATTATTGTTTCTTCAAAATTACAAAAGCTGATGTATGACTATGTATTTAGAAAAAAGTACTAACACTCTGACTTGAATTTTTAAGTCTCAATCTTTGCCATTCATTTCTTCTTTTAAAAATGTATAATAATCATCATAAAATGATGAAGGGATTACCATTCCCTCCAAAAGGAATAAATAAATAAAGACTCCTCCTCCTAAGGAAGAGACCACTATAGTGTTCCAAAAGAAGAACAGATGCAGGAATGGGAAGAAATATAATGGCCACTGAGGTGGAATAATGAGACAAGGAAAATATGGAGATATGGGAGGGGAAAGAAGCCCCTTACCCTGGAGTCTAGTGATGTCTCTTTCAATTGAGAAGCATGAATTCCCCCACAAATAACATTTTATGTAAAGGTTGTATGCATAGAGATGGTATTTGTTCCATAGGGATTTTATGTTAAAATTCCAATGAATCAACTTTAAGGACTGTGCTGGACAGTTTTATGTTAAATTGACACATGCTAAAGTAATCTGAAAAGAAGAAACCTCAATTGAGAAAATATCCCTATAAGATTGAGCTGTAGGATATTATAGACACACTGTGGGTAGCCGTCCATGGGCTGGTGGTCCTGAGTTATATAAGAAAGGAGGCTGAGCAAGCCATATAGAGCAAACCACTAATAAGCTCCCCTCCATGGCCTTTGCATCAGCTCCTGCCTTCAGGCTCCTGGCCTGTTTGAGTTCCTTTTCTGAGTTCCTTCAATGATGACCAGTAAGATGGAAGTGTAAGCCAGATGAACCCTTTCCTCCCCAAGTTGTGTTGATGATGGTGTTTCATCGCAGCCATGTTAACCCTAACTAAGACAAGTTGGTACGAGGATTGTGGAAGTGTTGCTGTGATAGACCAGGCCATGTTGTTCGGGGAGGGCTGTGAAAGGACTTTGGAATTAGTACAAGAAAAGCCATTAATGCTGGGTGAGCTCTTCTGAAGATGCCTAGAAGGTAAGAATGTTGAGGGCAAAGCAGAAGACGGAGGTCTAGCTTATAACATTTCAGAGGGAAGTTTAAAACCTCTATCTGGATCATTTGTTACTTTGAATTAAGATTCTAGTTAGCTGTGACTGAAGAATCAGCTATAATTTGCATACTACTAAAGTGAAACCTTTGCTTTGCTGGGATACTTGTTGTTGGTAAGCTAGAACTGAGACATTAGTGGTGATTAAAAAGAGACCAGCAATGTTGAGGTGAAATCTTCAGGCTAAGTGTTTTCTGAGAGCACAGCAAAGCTGTGTTACAGAGGTGGCCAAGGTTGTACCTCACTCTGGCCAGCAAACTTTGTCATGTAAGAGTCACCTAAATGGTACTGGTTTTGAAGGCATGAAGGGGTTGTGAAGAGCAGCTGAGACTTGGCCTGAGAGAGGCCAGGAGAGGCCACTGGTGATGTTGCAGCCTCAATTGTCAGTGAAGGTCCAGCACTAAAGGGGTCATACAAAGAGGCTGAGGCTTGGCACCTTGAAGAGAGCCTAGGAGAGGCTATGGGTAAAAGTGAAGCATGGATGCAGCAAAAGATTTGATATTTTGGAGATGCCAGTACCATGGGATGACCACCAAGAACAGTAGCAGCAGTGGACTGGAGCCAGCCAGAGCCAAGAAGATAAGTTGTGTGTGTGTGTGTTGCAGATGGCTGAGCCAGAAAAGTGACCCAAGCACTTTACTTAACTATGTAAAGGTTTGTTACATTTATCTATGCTTCATTTGTTTAATAATGTAAAGCTGTGTTGCTTTGCCTGCCTAAGGTACCTGATTGGTCTAATAAAAATCTGAATGGCCAATAGCTAGGCAGCAGAGGGATAGGTGGGGCTGGTGAGCAGGGAGAATAAGTAGGAGGAGGAATCTAGGCTGGAGAGAGATTGAGGGAGAAAGAGACAGAGATGCCCAGGGCCAGCAGCCAGCCATACAAAATAAAAGAAAGGTAAAAAACCTTGAGTCAAAATGTAGATGAAGAGAAACAGGTTAAATTAAGTTATAAGAGTTGCAAGAAATGATTCTAAGCTAAGGCCAAGTATTCATTACTAATAGTAAGTCTCTGTGTCATGATTTGGAGGCTGGTTTGTGACCTAAAAGAAAGCCTGCTATATTTGGCATTCCAACATGTGGCCTGAATTTCCATACAAGGCCTGAGAAAGCTGAAAGAAAAACAAACAAATAAGTGAACACAAACAAAACAGTTATGACTTCTTTAAGAGGCTCTGTTACGTAGGGAGCACTTGAGTAGCTGCCATGTTAAGTGGTAACAAGAAGCTAAGTAAAACGTCTGCCACAGTTCAGACAGCAACTTCCTAGAGCTGGAGCAGTTAAATACAGGTTCTGATTAGACATTTAAACAGGCTTAAGGAGAAGCAGTTGCCAGAGCCACAGAGGAGGGTCTAAATGCAGTTTAGCAAGTTAAGATTTAGTTTATGTGGTCAGAAAAGGTTAGAGACCTCCAGTAAAGACAGGTCCAGGTTGGGGGAGGAGGGCTCTAAATAGGTCACAGTGTGCTTTAAAAATGTGTATAAGGTTTAAAAGTAAAGAAAATGGGTATAGACAGTCATAGGAAAAAAGTAGTTTTAAAAAAATGAAGTAAATCTTTAAAGAGAGTAAAGTATTGTAAAGGAGAAAGGTATGTAAAGATGGGAAATGCACAGGGTATATGGATCCTGTATGGTGTGAGGTCGAATTTGAATTTTTTGGATGTTATGAGTTAAGGACAGCTGCTGAGAGACATGTGATTGTAAAAAGGGACTGCTGAATTAAACCAGCCTACATACTTTAAAGAGGATTTAACTTTAAAATGGAATTTAAAAAATATATTGCATTGAGGGAGAAGTTAGGCTTTTGTTTCCATAGGAAATGAAAGGCTGTAGATTTCTTCAGGTTAACAGAAATCAGGTTTGATGGAGGAGACCTCCTGAAAATCTTGGCTACAGACATAAACCAAGAAAAACTTGAAGCAGGTAATGTATATACTGATTCGTCTGCATGACCATGCGACTGGACAAAAAAATGTTACAACTAGTTTTCCCAAGACTTGACCATCATCTCAATTTTCTCAGGGTTCCCTAAAGACATCATTACCCTTAGACAATAGGAATCAGTCTAGAGATGAATGACCCAATGTTTCAGAGGAACTTTAGATGACATGTTCATGCAAACAGATCAGTATATACGTCTTAGTTATGATAAAAGGTAAATTAGGTACAAAACTTTGAACTCATCAAGATAAGTAATGGAGTATTTTCTCTGAATTTGCCAAATATAAATGGACGGAATAGTGTAAATGTAATTCTTACTTGATAAATGTGATACGAATTGCATAGAGTATTAATACATTAAAGTTAAAACTTTTCTTTTTGTTTAGACAAAAATAGGGAAATGTTGTAGAATATTACTTTAATTATGTAAAGTATGTTATATTTGTATATGCTTTGGAATATTACTTTAATTACATAAAGGTGTATTACATTTGTTTATGATGCATTTGTTTAATGATGTAAAGATATGTTGATTTGCCTGCCTAAGGCACCTGATTGGTCTAAGGAAAAGCTGAATATCCAATATCTAGGTAGTAGAAAGATAGGTGGGGCTGATGAGCAGAAAAAAATAAGTAGGAGTAGAAATATAGGCTTGGGAGAGAAGAGAGCAGATGAGGGAAAAAGAGAGAGAAACATCTACTTTTATTTTTATTGTAATTATTGATTTATTTAGTACATGGATGTGCACATGTAGTGCATGTGTTTCATGGTTTGTGTGTGGAGGTTAGTGTATGCCCCAGGAGTCAGTTCCCTCCCTCCTTCCATTGTATGAGTAACAGGGATCCAACTGAACTCACAAGCTTTGCAACAAGCACTTTTACCTACTGAGCCATTTTACTGACCCTAAAAATATCTTCATAAACCCCAACTCCTCTGTTTCATACTGGCTAGTCCTGAATTTTTTATTTGTTTATAAAACCTAAGGATCTGGTTTTTACCCAAGTCAAGATATATAAAAGATGAGGCAACTCCACAGGCTGTGAGGTGGAGCATAGGAACAACTCTCTCTTCCTCCTCTTTTTGAGGGCTTGTCTGGAATTCGTATGAAACATTTCGATAAGTTTCCTCAAGTGTTACTTAATATAGTCATATGGTTTGTTTATTTTTGTTTACTGGACAGAAACTCATTTAACATTTAATGAGTGCCACTGAGGCCAAAGATAGAAATTCCTTTGAAAAATCCATATATGAATCCTGGGTGAGATGGTATGGTGGATGCTCAGGAAAAATAGGACTGTCTTGGGGTGAGAGCTCATGGAACTGCCCACAAAGAAGCATAGTCTGAATCTAAAACACATTAAAATGACCACTGCTCTACTATCTCTTGATTAGTATGGTGCTTTGAATGAGAAAGACTAATATATGAGTGTAATGCTCAATTGGGACTATTTGAGAAGGATTATAAAGCATAGCTTTATTGGAGGAAGTATGTCATTGAGGGTGGACTCTGAGGTTTAAAAATTCCACACTGCTGCCAGTTAGATTTCTTTCTTTGTCTTGTAGTTGTTGTCTCGGTATGTAAGTTCTCAGCTTTTGCTCCAGTATCATGTCTGCTACTTGTCACTATATTATCTGCCATGGTGGTCATGGACCGACCCTCTGAAACTGTAAGTTCCAATTAAATGCTTTCTTTTATAAGTTTCTTTGGCCATGTTGTCTCTTCACAGCAATAGAAAGATAACCAAGACAATTCTAAAATTTTAAAAGCAGCCACTATTCTACTTTATTTTCTGTAATGCTTACAGCATCACACATGGAGACCCTGATGCTCTTTTCTTTAGTGCTGTGTTACCAGCTTGTCTTTTCTAATTTGTGAAGATATAATCTCTTTAGTTATGTATTCTCACTAGATAAGGAAGAGTCTTCTATAGCTATCAAAGTGTCCTGGTTAGTTTTTGTCCGCACAAAAGCGTCATCTGGGAATCTGAGGTGAAGCAAACGCCTCCATTAGACCAGCCTGTAGACACCTCTGTAGGGAATTTTCTTGATTGATAAGTGATGTGGGAATGACTTAGCCACTGTGGGGTGCCTTCCCAGGGTAGGTGGTCCTGGGAGATATAAGAAGGTAGTTGAATATGAAACCAAGGAACAATCTGTAGATGACGCAGTTCTTTGTGCTTAAAGATAAGCACTAGAGAAAACAGGAATGTTAAAGTCACAGAGTTGTCTATTTTTGAAAGATATACAACCAGTTTTCTGTGCAGAAGACTGAGAATGGTTGTGGTTAATAGCCTGGTGTACTGTAGTGTCTGTAGAGCTGGACCACACTAGACTCCTTCAGATGTTTATGTTTATCTCAATCATTCTTCATAGACCTAAGTCTTGAGCATTATTTCTTAGTTTGTCTGTAGGGTTAGGGTTAAGGTTAGGATGTTTGTGGAAGAGATCATATGGACTTTGCAAAAAAAATTTCATGTGGTTATCCCTTAACCTTTTAAACACAAGACTGAGTTAATTATTACCATGAGACTTTTTCTCAAAAATTTACTGTCTTTAAATATGCATAAAATAATCTTTCAGACTCTAGAAGTTTGAACCATCACTGGCTACTGAGTTGTGTTGAACCAACTTCCTCCTTGCCTCACATAGATTGTTACCCTGCCCTCCTTGGTGTTTGCAAAGACCCCCAAACATGCCAGTAAGCAACATCTCCCCATGATCTTTATGTCAGTTCTTGCTTTTAGATCTTTGTCTTAATTTCTGCTCTGGCTTCCCTTGACGATACACTGTAATGGGGAGGGGTAAGCCCGCTAAAACCTCTCTACTCCAAGTTGATCACAACTCTAGAAAAACAAACTATGGAAAAGGCCAAAACAGGTTTAGATTCCATGTATTCTCATATTACAAGAGGTTGAAACCTGTCTGCTATTTACATCAATGTCTTGAAACTTTACACTGTCTTATTCAGGGTGAGAATGTTCCCAGAGATGCCTGAAGGGAAAAACACACAGCAGCAGTTTAGAAACTGTCTCATGCTACAAGGCATGAGACCTACGGCATCTGGTCCAAAAAAGGAACTCGGCTTCAGTTATCCCAGGTGATTTGAATTATGATGGACATAGAAACTCATGCTTGAAAACTTGGTTCCCAGTTAGAGGAACTGTTTAGGAAGAATTGGGATGTGTACGCTTGTTAAAAGAACTGTGTCACTAGGGACAAGTTTGATATTTCAAAATATTTGCACCATTCCCATGTCTCTTTCTCATCTAGTGATTGTATCTCAAAATATGAGCTCTCTATTATTCCTTTGCTCCACCATTATAGATCCTAACCCAGTGAAACAGTAAGCCCCAAATAAACCATTTCTTCTATAAATTGCCTTGGTCATAGTGTCTTACTGAAGTAATAGAAAAGTAACTAGGATACAACATTTGTACTGAACAGACCAGGGATACCTCCCCAGGTAGGGACTCACTGTGAGAATCCCAGGGCACTTTCTTCCTTCTTTCCTATTTTTTTTTTAAAGATACACAAGTGAGCACTAAAAATATAACTTAATCTCACTACATTACAAATTAGAAAATAAAAAATTTTGACCTGGAACTGGACAGATAGCTTAGTGGGTAAGAGTACTGGCTGCTTTTCTAGAGGACCCAGGTTCAACTAAAAGCACATGATAGCTTACAAAGATCTTTACTTCCAATTGCAGGGGACATGGCACACTCTTCTTGGCACCAGGCATAAAAATGGTACATAGAAATACATGAAGGCAAAATGCTTATACACACAAAATAAAATATAAATGATTTAGAGCTTTAACTTAAAGTGATATTGAAGATAGCATTTCTACCCTCTGCTACTTTGCTTATAAGACAGAAGTCTCAAGTCTACACAGAAGCTTGTACTTTTGCTCTTTGTATCACTGAACTTTTCTTACATTTCAGTCTGGCTTTAATATTTCAAAAGATTGGCATCATTCTAGGTGTGCACTCAGCCTCTAGTTTGAGGTTTGAGACGTGAACTCTCAGCTGGTCCTGGTGCCATCATGGGCTGTAAACCTCTGGAACCATATGCCTAATAAATGCTTTCTTTTATAAGTTGCCTTGGTTTTATGGTAATAAAAATGTAATAATACACAGCCTATCCATCAACATATAAACTGATAATTGAAAATGTGCTATGCAAATGCAGTAGAATTGTATATACTGGTTAAAACTGAAATTTACAGGAAGAGAGAAGTATGAACAATATAGTAGGAATTAAGCTAGACTGAAATGTAAGAAAAGTTCAGTGATATAAAGACATACCTCCAACAAGGCCACGCCTCCTATTCCTTCCCAAATAGTTCCATCACCTAGGGCCTATGGATGCCATTCTTACTCATACCATCACAGCTTATTCCATTTTCTTGCTATTGTGAAAAAAGACAATAGCAATAGACATGAGTGTCCAAGTATCTACATAGTAGGATGTAGAATTCATTTGCTATGAGTTCAAGAGGGTATTAAGTGGGTATCTTAGTTTGTTGGGATACACCTTATTTAGAGTCAGGAGTCAGGGTTGGCTCTATGCTCAGGGTCCTGCTTTTCCTTTTGGGAGAGGGGCAAACGGGCATAGAAGCAACAATACAACCTCTGGGAACAGGTTGACACAAGCAAGTTAATTTTATTATGGAAGGGAAAACCTTAATTACTTTTTCTTCAGACCTTCCCCCTAGCCAGGGGAAAGGGCTTTGATTTTCTGGTATCTGCTGCTGCTGGTGGTGGTCTCTTGCTGGGCTAGCAATGTTGTATTTGAACTCTGCCCTCAAGGTTTAGACTCCAGGCCAGCTTGGCTTATGTAGAAGTACTTAGGAGCACATGTCTTAAGGAACTAGTTGTCACCAGTTTGTACTGGCTGAGGCCTGGCTGGTTTCTGGGCCTCTTAGAAGCCACTATATATCCACCTTTTTCTTCTTTTGTTTTTATGGGACATGCTGAGTGGGAGCCAGGGTGCTTTGCCCTGACCTTGTTAACCCCACCTCAGGAGGGCTGAGCATTTTGGACTGTGCCTGTCTTAGGTTGGATTGACAAACAAGCTCTCACCCATCTCTGGAAACACTCCTTGAGTAGCACCATACCTGGAGAGCAGTCTGGATGGTGGGCTTAGGCAGTAGCCTTTTGAATGTCAGTGAACCATGCATGCATTGCCTCTCTAGGAAGGCTTTGCTCGGTGTGCCAAAGAGCCACTAAAACCTGAATGGTCACCTTGGTGGCCACATTTTGCTGGCGCATATGCTGTAGGAGACACTTAAGCAACAGAAGAATTAAAAGCATCACTCTGCCCAACAATGCATATGTAAGGATCCAGGAGGGATCAAGTAGCTTTTTAAGATGGAATCATACTTTACTTAGAAAACCAGTTTTTAGAGTGATGGCTGGCATCCTGGTTACATTTAATTGATAGATTTATTCCTAAAGCAAGATAGAATAATTAATGAACTTATCTGACCAGATTTCTTTTATGTATTGTGCCAGTTAATTCTCTCCAGTGAAATATTGGAGACCCTATGGGGATAAAAGAAATTGCCTGGTATCTGAGATCACAGGCTAATAATGACATGTCTTTCACCAATGCTAATTCTTTAGCCATACGATCAATCTGCTATTGTAATATTTGTATGGTCCATCGTAGATGTTGATTAATGACTTCCTCGGCATGTAATGCCTCAGCAGACTGAGCTGCTATTTGATTTAAGTTCTCAGCTACTGCCCCTCCCAAGGCTAGCAGTACTGCAGTAGTAATAGCAGCCATGATTCCAAAATCTCTTTTCTCTCTAACTATTGTTGTCAGTTGGATCTGAGCCATAATGTCAGTAACATGAAAGTGTATAGAATTAACAACAAGGCACCAACTGGCAGCTGGTTCTCTCATTATTATAGCTGTTTCTTAATATCCTTGCCAGCAAGCTGTTAGAAAGCAAACTGCTTAGGGGACAGTCAAGAACATTATCTGTAGTAGAGGCATTAATTACCGAGAGGGGTGGTTCTTAACTAACCTTGTCAATTGGGTGTCCTCTTACTTCTTCCTCATTCGTATCTTGTCTCTCATGGGAGTCAGTCCCTTTAGAGAAACTGCCACTGTGAAGGCAAGATTTATCACTACAAAATTTTATTTCAGGAAAACAGCAGGGCCCAGGTCTGGGAGTCTGGGAAAAATATCAGGAATGTACCTGACAGCCAATAGATTTAAAACTTAGTTTTGCGGCAAAAGTTCAGCCACCAGATTCAGGGCTTGGGTTTGTGCTGAAAGTATAGCCAGTGGCTGCTGTACTCCACACCCCTTTGCCCAATCCTGGACTACCAAAATGTGTAGCACCCTGCTTACATATACTTTTCTTTAAAAAAAAAAAAAAATCCCTCACCTCTGGGCTCATGGCCAAAGCCCTCTGCTGTGCCTGAACAAAGCTGACCCTGATTTGTTTGAACCTGTCCAAAACAATAAACTGACCCTCATGTGTTTACAAAAGAATCCAGGTCCCTGGTGGTCTTTGGGGGTCCCTTGACATGAGTGCAATATCACTTTTTAAAAACATCAGGGGATGCATATCAAGACAGTTGGATGGGCTGCACAAGTCCCAATTGCCCATAATGGGATCACATCTAGATTTTAGGGGTCTCTGCTATAGTATGGGGTAGTTTTTGAGGCATCTATTAAAGTATGCCTCTATAAGATAAATGTATAAATATAATTTTGATTCCAAAAATAATAACTTTTATCTGGTTGTACTGAAAAATCTTGAAATGATTTTGAAGACAGCAGTAGTTGACAATGTTCCCAAGGAATAGGAGGGCTTACCAAGGTACAGAAGCTGAGCACATACACACGTTGAGCTAGTGATGGATATTATTTTGGAGTGCTCTAATGGAATTTTTAATATAGGAAAAAGGGGAGAATTTTTCCAGGTCCAACATAGTTCCACTGGTGGAGGTACCATGAAAATCTCCTGTGGTCATCTTGTGTAAGTTCACACAGGGACCATTAGAAGAGGCCTTTAGGGTAAAACAAAGTACTCCTTCATGGACCATATGTTCTTTACTTTCTGCATCGTAGTTATCAGGTCCATGACACCCAGTCCCAGGCTCACATTAGTGGTAAACAAACTTGGGAATGCAGGAGACTCAACAGTGACAGGTAAAAGAATGGGGAGCAATGGTACAAATGCCCATAAATCTTCAGCCAAAGTGGGGGGAGTTAATACAGCAAGGAGAAAATACCCATCTGGGGTTTCCTTTATGGGCAAAATTTCTTGATTCATTGGTAGATGAACATCTCTGGAGGGCACTCATATCGACATTGTGGCACCCTGGGAAAAAGCACAAGTGTACACTCACCCTCAGGTCAATGGGGAACAAGCGACTGCCATTGGAAAGAAATGGGATCTCTCCACCTGACAAGTGGTAGTGGCATATCCTTAAGTAAATAGGCCCAGTGCTTGTACGCAGGGCTCAGTTCAGCTTCATTAAAGCTGAGGAAATTAATGTAAAAGAAAACTTTGACCAGAGCCAGTATTGTTCTTAGCTTCTGATGATATTTTTATCAATAGCTCCTTAATAGTTCTATTAGCTCTTTCCACAATGGCTTGTTCCTGAGGGTTGTAAGGAACGCTTGTTGTGTGAGGTATCTTCCAGAAGACTAAGAATTTACTAAACTATTGTGACACATAAGCAAAGCCATTGTCAGTTCTAATGGCCCAGGGTACTCTCGTGACTAGCAAGGCTGACTTAATTACCTATAAACCATTGGAAGCTTTTTCTCCAGGAAATGCTAGTGCAAGCATGAACCTAGAACAACTGTCAATTATTGCATGCACATACCTCAAATAACGAAATAGAACATAATGTGTCACATCCATCTGCCATATAACATTAGGTATCAAGCCTTGTGGGTCGAGCCCCACCCTCTGTAGGGGCTGGGGGACCAGCAGTGTGCAAGTGGCACAGATTCTGGATAGGTGTTTGCATTGAGAACTGGCAACTCTGGAAGTAAATTATGTAATTTTTGTGAAATAAATGAAACTGTTGGTGCAATGTTCTAACAAGTCAAGTCAGTCCAATGATATCAGTTGTTTCTATTCTTTTAGCTAATATCCCTAGTAATTTGGAATGGGATCTAAAATGAAACAAGTATCATGGCTCTGTTCTTTGATTTAATACATCTTGTATTAGAAGCCTGGTATTGGCTATAGGCTTAAGGGTATCTTTTATTCTAGAAAAGGTCAATATGGCTTGGAATGCATATTGACTGTCTGAAAAAACATTAATAGATTCATTTTAACATTCCACTAAGACTTTAAGAAGGAAAAACAATTCTTCCAGTTGTATAGAATCAGGATTGGGAATCACAAATGTCTCATCTGTTTTACTTTTTCTTTGAATGAGAATGCCATAATTTGATTTATTGACATTTGAGGAAGTTAGGGTTGTATATGGAATAGGATTTGGGGAGGGAACTGAATGAGTGGGAATCTCAATTGGAAGAGATGAGAGCTCAGGCAACTCTTACTTTTTGGCAAATGATTGTCAATCATGCCAGTAAGTCCAGTAATCATTTTCTAGAAGGAAACTGAGTCATCCCATAATGCCTGAGTAGTATCCTGTTTTATTTTTTTATTTTTTTTGGTTTTGTCAAATGTTTTATTGAGTGTAGATATCTGGAGTACTGTAAAACATGCATTTGAATCTGTAGATTCAAAAAGAAGCAAGCCACATTGCCTTCACTGTCAAATGCATCAGGCTTGGCATATATGATGGAGATTAACAAAGTATCATGAGAGTAATATGGTACTTGAAAATCTTCTACAATTTGAAGTAGAGTCTTAATCATGTGAAAAGCAAACCTGTTCATGTTTGGCACCACACATTTTATTTAAGGTATATGGTATTTTACAATTTAAAAACAAATAAAAAAAATTTGTAGAAGATTCTTACTCCTAACTTTGTCTCTTTGGGCTTAAGAAACTTTAATTTAAAAAACAAAACCTCAAAACCCAATATGTGTATTTTAGAAGTCATATGTTTATCTGAGCAATAACTAAAATTTATTTCATTTTTGATTGCTGAGGTGTATTAAATTTGAAGATAATATCTCCATCTTCACCAATATAATTTTTACCTTGTTTGTGTTTTCCAGCAGCCTTGACTACATTTTCAGAGCCCTCCTTTTTAAAGTCTTCATATTTCATTTCTTCACCCACAATGAATCTCTTTTCAAAATCTACGTGACTCTTTTTTGTAGCTGTAGGAGCCATAGGAACCTTCATTCCTTTCTTATGGTCCATGCTCACGCTTTGTCTGGTCTGCAGTGAGTGGGGCAAACCCAGCCTTATGATCTTTGGCAAAGCAGTTTACGTCATGTCAGCTTCCAGATACTTCTGTCTATTCTTGGCACTCAGTCCTTGCAACTTGAGTTCCAATGTCCCACTAAAAGGAATGTCCAAGGCACCTAGGTCATACTTGTCTACCCGCTCTTTAATAGTTATCAACCATTTATTTTTCTTTCTTACATAGTCTCTTTTTCAGAAGGATTGACCAAGTAGACAATTGAATGTGAAGTCAAAAGTAAGTGCTTATTCAGTACTTCAATCACTTTGTCATTCCAATCATGACAGAAGTGTGCACATTTCTTTTGATCTATAACTCAGGATTTGACTTTGCACATTATATCGTATTCAGGCTTCAGTTTCTTATCTCTTCCTCTTGCAGACACCTTATGTGGTTTATCTATAATGGGCCCAAACATTTCTTCCACTTTCACCTGAAGCTTTTCATGAATTATTTC
The DNA here is from genome assembly GCA_004025045.1 of Sigmodon hispidus. Lineage (NCBI taxonomy): Eukaryota > Metazoa > Chordata > Mammalia > Rodentia > Cricetidae > Sigmodon > Sigmodon hispidus. Next base: position 36,303 of record PVIH01009693.1, on the reverse strand, counting down.
TTTTTTAGTTATTATGAATAAAGTCACATTTTCTATCCTTGGTCAACGTCCCTTCCCCCTCTCAATCCTCCAGTCACTCCCTCTTCTTCACATCTCCTTATCTCCTCCCCAGCAAGGGCAAGAGGTCCCAGGTCCCAAAATGGCTTAGATCAGCATCCACTCCTGGCAGATCCAATTTCCTCACCCCAACATCCAGACTGAACCAGGTGTTCCTCTAGGGGGAGTAGAATCCACGAGTCAGTCCAAGGTGTTGCAGATCCCAAGATTTTCAGTGGTTGTGGTTTGCAGTTTGGATATGCTTCCCTTTTTGCTTTTTTGTTTAGAGTCCACTAATGAGTGAGTACATCCCCTGCTTGTCTTTCTGGGTTTGTGATACCTTGCTCAGGAGGATATTCTCCAAATCCATCCATTTGCCTGCAAATTTTAGGATATCATCTTTTCTTACTGCTGAGTAGTACTCCATTGTGTAGATGTACCATTTGTTACATCTATTTGTTAATCCATGCTTTAGTTGAGGGGTATCTAGGTTGTTTCTAGATTCTTGCTATTACGAATAATGCTGCTATGAACATAGTTGAGCTAATGCTGTTGGAGTGTGAATGTACATCTTTAGGGTAAACACCTAGAAGTGGTATTGCTGGATCCTTGGGGAGATTGATGTCCAATTTTCTAAAAAACTGCCATACTGCATTCCAGAGTGGATGAACAAACTTACACTCCCACCAACAATGGAGGAGTGTTCCCGTTGTTTCCCAACCTCTCTAGAATAGGTTGTTATCTGTGTCTTTTATCTTAGCCAATCTGACAGGTGTAAGGTTGTTAGATTTGTATCTCTCTGATGGCTGAAGAAGTTGAGCACTTTTTCAAGAGCCTTTTGCCATTTGTAATTCTTCTGCTGAGAATTCCCTATTTAGTTCTGAACTCAATTCTTTGATTGGGTTTGTCAAGGTTTTGTGCTCTAGTTTCTTGAGTTTTCTACATATTTTAGAGATCAGTCCTTTATCACTTGTAGGGTTGGTGGGTTGGTGAAAATCTTTTCCCATTCTGTAGGCTGTCATTTTGTCCTATTGACTGTGTTCTTGGCTTTACAGAAGCTTCTCAGTTTCAGGAGGTCCCACTTATTGATTGTTGTTCTTAGTGTCTGTACGGCTGGTATTATATTTAGGAAGTGGTCATCTGTGCAAATTTGTAGAAGTGTATTTTTCCACTTTCTTTTCTATCAAGTTCAAAGTGGCTGGGTTTACGTTGAGGTCTTTGATCCACTTGGATTTGAGTTTTGTGCAGGGTGACAGGCTTGGATCTATTTGCATTTTTCTACACACTTCCATCCAGCTATGCCAACACCATTTGTTAAAGATACTATCTTTTTTCCATTGAATATTTTGCACCTCTTTGTCAAAGCTCAGGTGTTCATAGGCTTTTGGGTTAATGCCCGGATCCTCAATTCAATTTCATTGATCCACAAGTCTGTTTTAATACCACTACCAGGCTATTTTTATTAGTGTAACTCCATAGTATAACTTGAAGTCGGGGATAGTGATGCCTCCTGAGGGTCTTTTGTTGAGCAAAATTGTTTTGGCAATCCTGGGTTCCCTGTTATTCCAAATGAAGTTGAGTATTGTTCTTTCAAGGTCCGTAAAATATTGTGTTGGAATTTTGATGGGAAGTTCATTGAATCTGTAGGTTGCTTTTGGAAGAATTGTCATTTTTACTATGTTGATTCTCTCTATCCAGGAACATGGGAGATTTTTCCGTTTTCTGATATCCTCTTCAATTTCTGTCTTCAGTGATTTAAAATTTTTGTCAAATAGATCTGTTACTCCTTTGGTTATAGTTACTCCAAGGTATTTAATGCTATTTGCAGCTATTATAAAGGGTGATGATTCTTTTATTTCTTTTTCAGCCCTTTTATCTTTAGTGTATAGGAGGGCTACTGATTTCTTTGAGTTAATCTTGTATCCTGCTACATTGCTGAAGGTGTTTATAAGCTGTAGAAGTTCCCTGGTAGAATTTTGTGGGTCACTTACGTATACAATCATATCATCTGCAAATAGAGATAGTTTCAATTTTTTCTTTTGCAATTAGTATCCCCTTAATCTCCTTTCACTCTCTTATTGCTTTAGCTAAAACTTCAAGAACTATATTGAAGAGGTAAGAGGAGAGAGGACATCCTTGTCTACTTCCTGATTTTAGTGGGATTTCTTTGAGTTTTTCTCCATTAAGTTTGATATTGGCTGTGGGCTTCTTGTAAATGTCCTTTATTATTTTGAGATATTTTCCCTGTATTCCTGATCTCTCCAGGACTTCTATCATAAAGGACTGTTGGATTTTGTCAGAGGCTTTTTCACTGTCTAAAGATATGATCATGTGGTTTTTTTCCTTCAGTTTGTTTATATGATGGATGACATTTATGCTTTTATGTATGTTGAACCATCCCTGCATTACTGGGATGAAGCCTACTTGATCATGTTGGATGATATTTTTTATATATTGTTGTTTTGCCAAACAGTTTACCAAAATTTTGTTGAGAATTTTAACATAAATATTCATGAGGGAAATTGGTCTGTAATTAACTTTGCTGTATCTTTGAGTGGCTTGAGTATTAGGGCAATTGTTGCCACATAAAAGGAAGTTGGCAATATTCCTTCAGTTTCTAACGTGTGAAACAGTTTAAGAAGTAATGGTGGTAATTCTTCTTTGAATGTCTGGTAGAATTCTGCACTGAAATCATCTGGACCTGAGCTTTTCTTCCTTGGGAGGCTTTTAATGACAGCTTCAGTTTCCTTTAGGGTTGTAGGTCTGTTTAGGTAATTAATCTAGTCTTCATTTAATTTTGGTAAATGGTACCTGTCCAGAAAGCTGTCCATTTCTTCTAGGTTTTCCATTTTTGTGTAATATAGATTTTCAAAGTATGACCTGATAATTCTCTGGATTTCCTGAGGGTCTGTTGTTATGTCCCCCTTCTCATTTCTGATTTTGTTGATTTGGACACTCTCTCTCTACTTTTTGATTAGGTTGGCTAAGGGCTTATCTATCTTGTTGACTTTCTCAAAGAACCAACTCTTTGATTCATTGATTCTTTGTAATGTTCTTTTTGTTTCAATTGTATTGATTTCAGCTCTAAGTTTGATTATTTCCTGCTGTCTATTCCTTCTATGTGAGTTTGCTTTTAATTGTGCTTTTAGTTCTCTAGTGTGGGACTTCTCTAGGCTTTTCATATAGGCATCTAGTGCTATAAATTTTCCTCTTAAGACTGCTTTTATTTTGTACCACAAGTTTGGGTACATTGTGGATTTATTTTTATTAACTTCTCGGAAGACTTTGGTTTCTTTCTTAATTTCTTCCTTGACCCAGAGGTGGTTCAGTTGAGTGATGTTTAGTTTCTATGAGTTGGTAGGCATTCTGTGATTTTTGATGTTGAACTCTAACTTTAGGCCTTGGTGGTCCAATATGATACAAGGGATTATATCCATTTTTTGTATCTATTCATATTTGCTTTATGACCAACTATATAGTCAGTTTTTGAAAAAGTTTCATGTGGTGCTGAGAAAATGTATATTCCTTTATATTTGGGTAGAAGCTTCCGTAAATATCTATTAAATTTATTTGTATCATAACCTCTGTTAGACTTCTTATTTCTCTTTTGAGTCTCTGTCTGGTTGACCTATCCAGATGTAAAAGTGGGGTATTGAAGTCTTCCACTATTGGGGTGTGAGAATTGATGTGGGATTTAAGCTTTAGCAGTGTTTCTTTTTTATAGGTAGGTACGCTTATATTAGGGGCATAAATGTTCAGGATTGAAATCTTCTCTTGACCAATTTTTCCTGCAATGAATAACTAATGTCCCTCTTGGTCCCTTTTTATTGCTTTTAGCTTAAAGTCTACTTTGTTAGATATTAGGATGGCGATCCCAGCTTGTTTCTTAGAACCATTTGATTGGAAAATCTTTTCCCAACCCTTTACTCTGAGCTTGTGTCTGTCTCTGTGGTTGATGTGTGTTTCTTGTATGCAGCAGAAGGATGGCTTCATTTTTTGTACCCATCTTGTTAGTGTTTGTCTTTTTATAGGTGAGTTGAGTTTATTGATATTAAGGGGTATTAGTGAGTACTGATTGATGTTTCCTGCTATTTCTGGTGGTAGTTAGTATGTATTTCCTTTCTCTGGGGTTTTTTTTGTGGGATTATTGATTGTTTGTGGTTTCATAGGTGTATCTAGGATCCTTAGGTTGGAGTTTTCCCTCTAATGTTTCTGGAGGGCCAGATTGGTAGATAGGTATTGTGTCAGTCTGACTTTGTTATGAAATATCTTGTTTACTCCATCTATGCTGACTGATAATTTTGCTGGGTATAGTATTCTAGGTTGGCAGCCATGCTCTTTTAGTGACTGTATAACTTCTGACCAAGCCCTTCTTACTTTCATCATTTCCATTGAATAGCCCGGTGTTAGTCTGATGGGTCTGCCTTTATAAGTAAGTTGGTCCTTTTCTTTTGTAGCTCTTAAAATTTTTTATTTATTCTGTATGTTTTGTGGCTTCATTATTATGTGGCAAGTGGACTCTTTTTGGGTGTCATATCTATTTGGTGTTCTGTAAGCTTCTTGTATCTTTATAGGCATTTCCTTCTTTAAGTTAGGAAAGTTTTCTTCTATGATTTTATTGAATACATTATCTGTGCCTTTGAACTGGTATTCTCCTTCTTCTATTCCTATTATTCTCAAGTTAGGGCTTTTCATGGTGTCCCAGATTTCCTGAACATTCTGTATTATGGCTTTTTTGGTTTTAGTATTTTCTTTAACTGATGTATCTATTTCTGCTACTGAGTCTTCCACTAGAGATTCTCTCTTCCATTTCATGGATTCTGTTGGTTATGCTTGTATCTGTATTTCCAGCTCTTTTCTTCAGGTTTTCTATTTACATCTTTGCCTCATTTTGTACCTTTTTATTGTTTATTTCAGTTGTTAGTTCCTGGAATGTTTCTTTCGTTTTTTGGTTTACCTTTTCTTGGTTTTCTTTCAAGGATTTGTTCATCTCTTCCAATTTTTTGTTTGTATTTTCTTCTATTTCTTTATGGGAATTTTTTATATCTTCTTCGAAGGCTTCAATAGTCTTCATTAAGGTTTTTTTGGTGTTGTTTCTTTCTATTTCCTCTTCATTGCTCTGTTCAGGACTTGTAGTTGTAGAACCACCAGTTTCTTCTGGAGTTGCCTTGTTGTTCTTTATATTGTTATATGTATTTTTTCACTGGCGTCTGCCCATGGCTTCGGTGGTTCATGATTAGGCAACTCCTAGTCAGTGTGGCAAGAGGGCTTGTGTGTCTCCTGTCTCCTCTGAGCATTGGGTCAGCTTGATCTCTGACTCTGCTCTGGACAGAGGTCTGAATTTCAAAGCCTCAGTCCTTGTCTGATGATGCAGATTGCCCTGGAGGTGAGACCTGGCTGTGCAAGGTCCCTTCTTTTAGGTGTGGCTGGAGGAGCCCCTCACAGCCAAACCCTAGTCCTTTCTGCTAGAGAAAATTTGTGACCAGACTCTACAGATTGACCCTGGTCCTGGAGTTCTACTCTCCAAATGGGTGGTCCAGGTGCTGGAATCTGCTCACCTCTGGACAGGGTCTGAATTTCAAAATTCATGAATTATTTCTATATATCAAATGGGATCTACACTTCCTTAAACATGTGTGATAGCATCATCTTTAAAAGTATGTTTTAGATGAAAAATCCCATCATATGCAGTAATATGAGCTAAAAAGGCATTTCCCAAGCAATGCCCATTGTGTGCTCCTTTCACAAGGCCAGCAATGGCCACTACATTTAGGAAAGCAGTAAGCTTGCTGGCTGGTTTGTGATACTGGCAATGGAAGTCAAACTTCTCATCTGGCATAGGTACTCTACTCTCATTAGGGTCAATAGTGCAGAATGAGAAGTTCTCTGCAGAAGCTTGACTATTGGTTGATACACTGAAGAAGGTGGGCTTCTCAACATTTGGCAGTCCACAATACCAATTTTCAGTGAGGTTCTGAATCTTTCAATGATTAGGGATGGTTTAATTATATCTCCTCCCTTTTTGGGGGGCATCATGCAATTGGCTGACAATTGCTATAGGTCTCAGCCTGCAAAATCCTGTGTAGCTAGCAGCCAGAGGTGGGTTGCCTGAGTATTATTTAGAGGAAACAATAGAATAAGTTTATCTGAATCTCTTCCATATGTTCTTTGAGCTAAAATTTGTGCCTTTATTCTCGTATGCAACATTTGGTCAAATTTGGAAATTACTTTATGTAAGTCAGAATGGGTCTGATGAATCCATAGCAAGGGGCCAGATTGCCAAAGCACCCATAAAAATCCCTCAACTGTCCAGAGTATGAACAGGGGCAGCTCAGGCCTATGGTAGTGCAAGCTCACAGTGGATAATATGGTAAGCATCTTTTGTAATATATCCCTTGCATCTGGAATAATCTCTATCCTTTGTGAGGGACATGTTGGACCCTCTAGGAGTGAAAACAAATTCATCATCTCCTGTTCTAAAATAGGTAAAAAGGATTTAAGCCAATTTACAGTCCTATATAACTGTTGTAGTTCTGTTAATAAATATTTATCTTATACATCTAGTTTAAAGAATAGAGGATGAATATTCTTGGCAATAATAAATCCCAAAAAGAAAAAGATAGGTTCTAACTATTCTGGAGCCACTGTCAAGCTTAATGAGGCCAAATCCTGGAGCATTAATTTAACATGTTGTAAATAGGTTGAGTCAGGATGTGTCAATAATAGATCATCTATATAATGTACCAAGGTGATGTCTTTAGGGACATTGACCAGAGCTTGTGCAACATAAAGTTGACACATAGCTGGACTATTTTTCATTCCTTGTGGCAAAACTGTCCATTGGTACCTGTTAGTTGGCTTATGTGTATTAGGCTCCCATATTATAAAGGCAAAAAAATATTCTGTATCTTGAAATGCCAGGGGAATTTGAAAAAAGTAATTCTTATTGTCTAATATCACTATATAATTCAATGGAGGAGTGGCACTGGGATATGGAAGGCCAGACTATGAAAATCTCTTCTTTTTTATCTGATCAGTTACTGCCCTTAGATCTTGTGAAAGCCAGAACTAGTCTGACTCTTTTGGGATAACAAAAATGGGAGTATTGTGCTGCTTAATATGACTGGCCTTTAGCTGTTCAGCAACTAAATTTTTTAATATAGATAATTTGGGTTTAATAATCGGCTACTGTGGCACCCAGATGTCTTGGTTTGGCAGCTAATAAATGGAAATAGGATTGAGCTTTTTAACCATTTCTGACTTCAGGTGGACGGTGACCCTTAGAATTGGAGAAACTTCTAGTGTGGAAAACAGAGCATTTCAGTTTTAGTGATTATAGTAACATCAGTGTTCCTGTCTGTCAGTTCCCCAACTAGCTGGCTAGCATTGGCACAGCTGGGTCCAACATAGGGAAAAACTTCATAGCCATAGCCACTGAAGGCCAAGAAGCCACATGTGAAAATGTAGGGGCAGGGGGCTGGAGAGATGGCTCAGCGGTTAAGAGCACCATCTGCTCTTCCAGAGGACCCGGGTTTGATTCCCAGCACCCACGTGGCAGCTAACAACTGTCTGTATTTCCAGTTCCAGGCAAACACCAAGCAAATAAATAAATAAATAAAGTTTAAAAAAAAAAAGAAAAGAAAAGAAAAGAAAATGTAGGGGCAGGCTCAAGCCTCTGCTCCTGAGCCAGAGAGATCAAATTTCCTGATGGATACTTGGGCAGCTGGGGGAATGGAGTCGGGGGAGTAGCTGCCCAAGGCACAGGCTGGGCAAATGAGGAAGCTACTGACCACTTTCTTGCTAGAAACAACATTTTTATCCACAGATACATTTCCCATATGTTTTCAGTAGAGATCCATGGTGCCAACACCACAACCTCCCATCAGAATTTTCCAGCTTTCCCGTCTTTATGCTTACAATGTGTCTTGGTTGAGGGCCTGCTTATCAGGAAGCCAGGCCCTGGTTCCCTTTCCCCATTATATGGAAATGCTAAGCAAACCTGAACAAGAATTTTATCCCTAGTAACTTAAACAGACAAACACAAACAAAGAGACACTGGACAAAAGGAAAGTGGGGCCTCAGAAAAGAGATTGAGGTGCATAGGACACAAACACAAAGAGTGGAGCCATCTCACTGAATATCACCGAGGGATGTGAAGGTCACATCACACTGAGATGAAAGAAGGGGACGCAGGACCAAAGGAGGCAGTTACTCAAGCCTCCAGCAGCAGCAACAACAGCAGCAAAAGCAGAAGGCCAAAGAAGTCGGCAGAGATAGCAAAGGTGAGGAGGAGTCAATAGTGAAGCCAAAGGCCCCACATTGGGTGTCGAAAATGTTGGGGTGTGCCTGGTTCGGGGTGAAGAATCAAAGTTGCCTCAATGCTCAGGGTCCTGCTTTTCCCCTTTGGGAAGGGGGCCAAGATGACATGGAAGCAAAGACACAGCCTCCCAGAACAGGCTGAAATAAGCAAGTTCAATTTTATTATAGAGGGAAAGATCTTTAATACTTTTTTCCCAGACCCTCCCCCAAGCCAGGGGAGAGGGCTTTGATTTGCTGGTATCTGTGGCTGCTGGTGTTGGTCTCTCAGTGGTCTAGGAGTGTATCTGGACTCTGCCTTCAAGGCCCCAGGCTTAGACCCCAGGTCAGGTTAGCAGAAGCAGAAGAATTTAGAAGAACATGTCTTAAGGCACTAGTGGTCACCAATTTGTACTGGCTGAGACTGGTCTGGTCTCTCAGCCCCTTAGAAGCCACTGTATTAGTTAGGTTTTTCCTGTTCCTGTAATAAAGACCATGACCAAAAGCAATTTGTAGAGGAAAAGTTTTATTTTTTTTTATACATTTAGGTAAAATAGCCCATCATTGAGGAAAGCAAAAGCATGATCTCAGTGTAGGGACCTGAAGGCAGTAAGTGCTGCCTACTGGCTTGTTCCCTATGTCCTGCTCCACTTTTTTCTTACACCACTCAGGACCACTTATTACAGTGGTCTTGGTGCTTCTATATCAGTCATTCATTAATCATTAGTGAATAAAATGCCCCCAAACTTGCCTACAGAAAATCTATTGGAAGCATTTTCTCAACTGACATTTCTCTTCCAAGATAATGTCAAATCCTGTCAGTCTGACAGCAAACCCAACCAGAACACTGGATCATATGGTAGTTCTATTTTTAGTTTTTGAGGAAGCATAACAAATGTTTCCACAGTGGTTCTACCAGTTTATACTCCCATCAACAGTAGGTAAAGGTTCCTCTTTTCCTACATACTCTCCATCATTTCCTGTCATTTCTTTTTGGTTGTGTGTTGGGAGCATAGCACAAAGGTTCTTGTACCCACAGATCTCCAGAGAAACTAGAAATTTTAAACACATCAGCTCGACTTTCTGATGGAAAAGATGTAAAAAAACAAAACCATGTTCTTCTACCCAGAAAGCTGGGACTTTGAAGTGATTAATATCCTGGTAATCTGTGTTATCTGTTGGGCCAGGCCATGTCAAAGTCCTACAACAAGGACCAGAGGTGGCTAGTGATCTAAATGACCCTTATTGCCAGGGTCTCCCCAAGCTCTCACAACCATGACTAGAAATTCCTAATAGTATAAATGACCCTTGCATTATCCATAGAGCCAGAGGCTCCTCCAGGCCTCCATAACCAGGACCAGAGGTGAATAATAGCCCCGATGACTACCTGTGTGACTGAGCAGACCAGAGCCTTCCCTAAGCCCTTAAGCTAGTACAGGTAGCCTATCTCTAGAATCCATCTTCTTGGAGGAAATGACATGTACCCACCCTGAGTCAAGTTTCAGTATAATTATGCTTCCTTGTATACAGGGGATTATATTACATCACAAAACATTTTTCCAAATTGTACTGTGCTTTAAAATGTTCGGTATTGGAGAACCCTGCTATTAAGGTTTCAGTCCAACACATTTGCATTGCTCTTTAAGTTCACACAAAATGGAGGACTCCCTTTCTCAATGGGACTTCCTCTTCACTAACCTTATATGGAGACTGTCTCTTAAGCTCAGATGTCTGACCTTATTTGGAGGATAAACTTGCACTGACTCCCTGCAAATGCTGCATGACTCAGCACATAACTCCTGTGTTTTCCTCCTGCCCATATGATAACTAGGTGCTGCATTATGGTCAATCAGTCCTTTCTACTCATAACTCTAAAAACCTTTATATACCCTACCCCTGAAACAACAAAATGAGCTGTCTCTTTGAAGCTGACTCCTAGAAGTTCTTTCTATCATGCTCATGGCCATCCAAACCCTGCTTACTGCTTCTGCTCCCTTCACCCTTGTGGTCAGGTAGCTGATGACCCCTGGGGAAAGGATACCCAAAGCTGAAAATAAAACACCTGAGATCAGACTCTTTAGAAGTCTTGATCCAGGTTGATGAAGTTAATCTGAACTGAGTTTTTATCCTCATTTCTTCACAGTTCACTTCTCTGCCCAAACACCTACAAAGACCCCCTCAGTGGGGCACATGTGGCTAGTTTGGTTTCAACTTCATAAGAGCTGGAGTTGTTTAGAAGGAGGAAACCTCAGTTAAGATATTGTCCCCACCAAACTGGCATGTGGTAAGCATGTGGAATGTTCTCTTGATTGATGTTTGATGTGAGAGGGCCCAGGTCATTGGGGACAATTGCCGTCCATTGGCTGGTGGTCCTGGGTACTATAAGAAAGCAGACTGGGAAAGCTCTCCTCCATGACCTCTATGTCACTTCTTGCCTCCAGGTTTCTACTCTAGCTTCCCTCAATGATGGAGTTATAAACCAAAACCAATCAAATAAAATGAAACAAACAACCCTTTTCCTCCCCAAATTGCTTTTGGTCATGGTGTTTTATCATACCAATAGAAACTCTGAGACAGCACCTATTCTTACTTGGGTGAGATAGACTGTCAAAGCAGTTATTTATTTATTTATTTTTGTATGTGTGTGAGTGTTTTGACTGCAAGGATGTCTGTGTAGCATATGCATGCCTGGTATCTGTGGAGGCCATTAGAGGCTGTAAGATTCTTTGGATTTGTAGTTACAGATAGTTGAGTTATGTCTTGTGAGAGCTGGAGTTGAAACCCACTTCCTTTGGAAGAACTGCCAGAATTCTTAACTCCTTAGTTGTCTCTCCAACACTTCAAAGTAGGTTTTTTTTTTTCTATTTTTCTTTTTCTTTTATTAAAAATAGATTTTTCATACAATATATTCTAATTACAGTTTTCCATCTCCCACCTTCTCCACATCTTTTTTGTCTCTCCTTAGAAAACAAATAGGTAGCTAAAGAATAATAATAAAGTAAGATAAAACAAAAAACAAATCATTTAGTCTACATTTTATTGGTGACTGAGGATATTGAACACTTTTTCAAATGTATGGTCATTTTTGTTTCTTCTCTAAACTTTCTGTTCAGTTCATATGCTTATTTATTGATTCAGAGATGTAAATTTCTGCACTTCTTTTAAAAATTCTTTCACAATTCCATACAAGTGTAATACACCTTGATCATGACACCCTCTACCAAGTTTCCCTCCTATCCCCTTCACCCTCCAACATGGACAGTTTTATCTTTGTATACTCTTGTGGCCCACTGAATTTAAATAGAGCTTACCAGGCAGAGGTGGTTCCATTAGTCCCATCACTAAGAGGCAGAGACAAGAGGATCTCTGTGAGTTTGAGGCCAGCCTGCTCTACAAAGCAAGTTCCAGGATAGCTAGGACTGTTACACAGAAAATTCTGTCTCAAAAAACAAAGACAAACGAATGAAAAGGGCTGGAGAGATAGCTGTGTCCTCTGATATTCCAGGCTGATTTTATTAAATATAAAACATTTCACCACAATGTTGCCCACATGAAGCTAGATGAGATTATTTTTTTGTCCAAACTTACTCCTGGATATACCACTGATGAATGGGGTACCCACTTCTTAGCAACCATTAGCTACCACAGCTTACTCCTGGATATACCACTGATGAATGGGATACCCTCGTCTTAGCAATCATTAACTACCACAATCCTCAGGGAGTGGTAAGGGGTCATGAGCCTGCCTCTCATGGATGAGAAAATGTTAATAGATCAATTCTTGCACAAGTATCTAGGGATACTGTGAGTTAATCCATGCAGTGGTTATGCCATGAATAGAGTTTTACAGTATCTCTCTCCATCTTTCAGCTCTTATATTCTTTCTGGCCAATCTTTTGGGATGTTCCGTTAGACTTTAAGTGAGCTTCTATAGATGCCCCACTTAGGACTGAACACTCACTATCACTTATTCTTAGTATTTTGGCCACTTCTGATTTTCTGCGTTAACTTTTTGCCTACTGCAAATATATGCTTCTCTGACTAACACTGAGAGTAGCATTAATATACAGGTATAAGCATAAACGTGTGCAACTTGATACAATGTCAACAGTGTTAGTATTTCACACATGGAAGAACTCGCCAGTACACTGCCAAGGAGCCATGTTAGGTTTATTAAGGAGGGAGAGAGAGAGAGAGAGAGAGAGAGAGAGAGAGAGAGAGAGAGAGAGAGAGAGAAAGAGAGAGAGAGAGAGTAGGGAGCAGAGTAGAAGAGAAAAAAGAGAGTCTCCCATGTGGTTGATGCTTTTAAAGGTAGACAGGCCTTAAAGATAAATGTCAGAGGCTCTCAGGAGCCCCTGCAGGCAGGGATGTGGCAGCAACAACCTAACAAACAGTAGCAAGTTTCTCCTAGGCTTCAATTCCTTCTGCAGAATGGATTACAAATCCAATAAGAAAGTAGTTGGTTATCTCCATAATAATAATGACTATTGTACCAATGGCATGTCTTGATTAGCATGTTGGTATTGTAGTTCACAGTTTTTACAACCAGTTAAGACCTCGGTGACATCTCTCCTCCAGTACTATGAAAGCTAACCAACACTTATGTAGTTTCTCACTTCATGTCTATGTCCCAAAACAAAGATATTTGTAACTTGAGAAATAGAGCCTTTCCTTTAGTTCTGGTGGAAAATCCAGATTCATGGCAATAACTTGCTTTATTTGGGGCCTTAAAAGTCCCATTTGTCAACTGTTGTTCTAATTTTCTGAACAGATTCAGAGACACAAAGTTCTCATATATGCTTGTTTCTTGAAGAGGTGTTTCCTCACTGTTTTTTCCTCTAGCACCTTCAAAGTTTCACTAAGGTCTTTGATCCACTGGAGTTGATTTTTGTACAGGGTATGGTATAAAGATCTTTAAAAAAAAAACATATTTTTTTTCCTGCATGCATGCATGTCTGCACAACAAAAGAGGGCACCAGAACTCATTATAGATGGTTGTGAAGCACCATGTGGGTACTGGGAATGAAACTCAGGACCTCTGGAAGAGCAGTTATTACTCTTAACCTTTTAGCCATCTCTCCAGCACCATGCATCTTTTGAAATTTAAATGTTCAGTTTTTCCATAACTATTTGTTGAAAATACCTTGTCTCCAATATGTGCTTTTGACATCTTTGTCAAAAGTCAGATAGTTTTAGGTGTGTAGCTTACATCTTGCTCATTCTGCTCCACTGATCCATCTGTCTGTATCTGTGTCAATACTGGTTATTTATTTGTTTCTTTGTTTTACTATAGCTATATCATATTGCCTTTTTCCTTTCTCAAGACAGGGTTTCTCTGTGTAGCCCTGGCTGTCCTGGAGCTTTATTTTTATTTTTATTTTTTTTTAATTTCTTTCTGTTCCTAAATTTTTATTATTATGAATAAAGAAGTCATATTTTCTATCATTGTATATCCTTATTCAAGGTCCCTTCCCCCTCCCACCACATCAGGTCATTCTCTTTTCTCCATATCTTCCCATCCCCCCATGGGCAGGTGGTCCCAAGGTCTCAAGGTCCCAATATTGCTTAGTTCAGCCTCCACTCCTGGAAAATACAGTTTTCTCCACACAACAACAAGACTGAGTCAGGTGTTCCTCTGGGGAGTGGGATCCAAGGAGTCAGTCCAAGATGTTTCTGATCCCAACCTGTTCAGTGGTTGTGGTTTGCAGCTTCGGCATGCTTTGCTTTTTTTATTATTGTTGTTTAGAGTCCACTAATGAGTGAATACATCCCTTGCTTATCTTTCTGGGTTTGTGATACTGCGCTCAGGAGTATATTCTCCAAATCCATCCATTTGCCTGAAAATTTTAGGATATCATTTTCCTTACTGCTGAGTAGTACTCCATTGTGTAGATGTATCACAGTTTGTTAATCCATTCTTCAGTTGAGGGACATCTAGGTTGTTTCCAGGTTCTTGCTATTACAAATAATGCTGCTATGGATATAGTTGAGCTAATGCCATTGGAGTGTGACTGTACATCTTTAGGATATACACCAAGAAGTGGTATTGCTCGATCCTTGGGGAGATTGATTTCCAGTTTTCTGAGAAACCACCATACTGCATTCCAAAGTGGCTGAACAAGCTTACACTCCCACCAACAATGGAGGAGTGTTCCCCTTGCTCCACAACCTCTCCAGCATAGGCTGTCATCTGTGTCTTTTATCTTAGCCAATCTGACAGGTGTCAGGTACTATAGTTGAAGTAACTATAACCAAAGAAGTAACAGATCTATTTAAAAAAAATATTAAATCACTGAAGAAAGAAATTGAAGAGGATATCAGAAAATGGAAAGCTGTTCCATGTTCCTGGATAGGTAGGATCAACATAGTAAAAATGGCAATTCTACTAAAAGCTATCTACAGATTCAATACACTGCCCATCAAATATCCTCCTGAGCGAAGTATCACAAACTCAGAGAGATAAGCAGGGGATGTACTCACTCACTAGGGGTCTCTAAACAAACAAACAAGAAAAAAAAAAGCCAAACATGCCCAAGCGGCAAACCACAACCACTGAATACCTTGGGATCAGAAACACCCTGGACTGACCCTTCAAACCCCAGTCCATCTATAGGAACACCTGACTCACTCTTGAGGGAGGGGGGACAAAACTGGATTTGGCCGGGAGTGAAGACTGATCCAAGCATTGTTGGGCCAGTGTGACCATAGGACTGTCTGCTCTCTGCCAAGGGAGGGGATGGGGAGTTGCAGAGAAGAAAAATGATCAGATGGGGTGGGAGGGGGAAGAGACCTTCAATAAGGATATACAGGAATGGAAAAAAAAATTCAGAGGGAAAGCTGAACACAAAGAAAATATATGTGTAGTAATCTTATTTGCATTTCCACCCTTGATAAGCCATGCTTATGATTATTATCCTCTGTATAGTTATTGTTAACTCTTCAGCATTTTTTTAAATTCTTTTTACTTTTTTTGATAAATACAAAATAAAGAAAAAAAAATTAAAAAAAAAAACAAAAAAAACCCCCAAAATCCCAACACAATATTTTTTGGATCTTGAAAGAACAATACTCAATTTCATTTGGAATAACAGGAAAGCCAGGATTGCCAAAACAATTTTGCTCAACAAAAGAACCTCAGGAGGCATCACCATCCCTGACTTCAAGTTATACTATAGAGCTACAGTAATAAAAACAGCCTGGTACTGGCATAAAAACAGACTTGTGGATCAATGGAATAGAACTGAGGATCCAGACATTAACTCAAAAATGTATGAACACCTGATCTTCGACAAAGAGTCCCAAAATATTCAATGGAAAAAAGATAGTATCTTTAACAAATGGTGTTGGCATAGCTGGTTGGTAGTGTGTAGAAAAAATGCAAATAGATCCAAGCCTGTCACCCTGCACAAAACTCAAATCCAAGTGGATCAAAGACCTCAACATAAACCCAGCCACTCTGAAGTTGATAGAAAAGAAAGTGGAAAATACCCTCCAACGAACTGGCACAGGCGACCACTTCCTAAATATAACACCAGTGGCACTGACAGTAAGATCAACAATCAATAAGTGGGATCTCCTGAAGCTGAGAAGCTTCTGTAAAGTCAAGGACACTGTCAATAGGACAAAACGACAGCCTACAGAATGGGAAAAGATTTTCACCAACCCTACAAGTGATAGAGGATTGATCTTTAAGATATATAAAGAACTCAAGAATCTAGAGCCCAAAACCTTGAATAACCCAATCAAAAAATGGGGTTCAGAACTAAAAAGGGAAATCTCAGCAGAAGAATTATGAATGGCTGAAAGACACTTGAAAAAGTGCTCATCATTTTTAGCCATCAGAGAAATGCAAATAGAAACTTTCTTTTTAAACCACACTGGCCTCAAACTCAGTTAACCACCTATCTCTGCCTGGTGAGTTTGAGGACTAAAGATGTATGCAGCCTTTGCCTAATACCTCAAGAATAAAGGTTATTTCTACTTATTCGTTTCTTGTATGTAGCTACTTAATTTCATTCACTAACTTATTGCTCACTTCTCAAGACCTTTATTGACTGGAGTAGTAAGAATGAACAACTTTGTCTTGTTCCTGATCTTAGTCGATGAGCTTCAAGTTTTTCTGCTTTAGTGTGACTTTGGCTTTAGGACTGTCACACACACACACACACACACACACACACACATATATATATGTGTGTGTATATATACACATACTCTTCATTGCATTGAAATATATTACCTTTAATCCAAGGTTTCTCAAAGTTTTTTTTTAATCATAAGATAATGTTGAATTGTGTCAAGGACCATTTTTGTACTTACTGAAGTGATTGTGTCATGTCTGTCTTTGTATCTATTTTGCTTGTATTGAGAATTTTTTTACCTATGTTAATAAGGAGAATTTGTTTGTAATTTTGTGTGTGTGTATGTGTTTCTGGTGAGGGTATCAGGATAATACTGGCTTCATCAAATTATTCCAGTTGTATTAATTGTTTTCGTTTTATTTCTGTTGCTGTGACAGAAATAACAGCAATACCCTTATAAAAGCAACTTTAAGTGCTTTATATGCTATATAATTTATGTGGCTATAACTCCAGGTTACAGTCTATTGTAGGAAGTCAAGGCAGGAAGAAGTGGTTCCCCAACCACTAAGCTAAGCTGCCTCGTTAAGGACATAAAAAAAACCAAAAAACCAAGTCTCTAGAAGAGATCTACCAGTTCTCCCTTCCCATTAAAGAATCCAAAATCATTGATTTCTTCCTAAGTACATTCCTAAAAGATAAAGTTGTAAAGATCATGCCAATGTTAAAAGCAGACTTGGGCTAGCCATCAGACCAAGTTCAAGGCTTTGTTGCTATTAAAGACTACAATAGTCATGTTAATCTTAGTGTCTAGTACTCCAAAGAGATAACCACTGTCTTCTGAGACACCATCATCTTGGCCAAGCTTTCCATTGTCCCTGTGTGGAGAGGCTACTGGGAGAACAAGATTGAGAAGCCCCACACTGTTCCATGTAAAGTGACAGACTGTTATGGCTCTGTGTTGGTGCGTCTTATCCCCACCTCCAGAGACACTGACATTGTCTCTACTCCTGTGCTCAAAAAAACTATTAATAATGACAAATATTAATAACTACTACAATCGGCCAAAAGCTACACTGTCACTCTAAGCAATTTTTCCAAGGCCACCTTTAAGCTGCCCAGGTGAGCGCTTATGATATCAGGGAACTGGATCATGAAGGGGTGTGGCCAGCTTTGTCAAAGACCCTGGCCCTGCAGCTGCTTGCTCTCTTCCTTTAGGCATGCCCATGCCCAGGAAAGAAGCTCTCAGCTCTTCCCTCTATGCATCTCAGCTCCATAGAGATAAATGCATGAGAAATGGTATAGAAACCTACTGCTTTATAAACTAAAAATATAATTAAAATAATGATTATGTTTATTAATAAAAGGGAGGTATTATTCATAGATAATTATTCTCCTAGAATTATAGACTTTTAAATAAAACTACAGGGGCCTGGAGAGATGGCTCAGAGGTTAAGAGCACTGACTGTTCTTCCAGAGGACCTGAGTTCAATTCCCAGCACCCACATGGTGGCTCACAACCATCTATGATGACATCTGGGACCCTCTTTTGTATACTGTGTACATAATAAATAAATCTTTATAAATAAATAAATACCCACAATGCCAAGGGAAGGACACCTCTTAATGAACTTTCAGACAGAGAGATCTGTTCTCGATGGATTTATGTCAAATTAAGCAAGCTAGAGTCATTTAAGAAGAGGGAACTTCAATTGAGGAAATTTCCACCAGATTAGTCTGTGGGCAAGCCTGTGTAGGCAAGCCTGTGTGGGCAAGCAAGCCTGTGTGGGCAAGCCTGTGTGGGCTAGCAAGCCTGTGTGGGCAAGCCTGTGTGGGCTAGCAAGCCTGTGTGGGCAAGCAAGCCTCTGTGAGCAAGCAAGGCTGTGTGGGCAAGCCTGTGATATGTTTTCTTGATTAATGATTGATGTGAGAGTGCTCAGCTCACTGTGGGCAGTGCCATTTCTGAACTGATGGTTTTGGGAACTATAAGAAATAGGCTGAGTAATCCAGGAGGAATGATGTGAGATGTCTTTCTGTATGTTGTGAATTATCATTGGATAACAGAGAAACTGTTTTGGTCTATGGCAAAGCATCTTAGAAGTAGGTGGGAAATCCAAGCATAGATAAAGGGGAAGTAGGGTTTAGCCAGGGAGAGATACAATTCAGCTGCCCAAGAAGCAAGTGTAATGGAATACAGGTAAGCCACTAGCTGTGTGGCAAGACAGATGAATGAAAATGGGTTGAGTTAAGATGAGAGAGCTAGCTAGCAACAAGCTTGAGCCATAGATTGAACAAAAGGTAATTAATATAAGCATCTGAGTCATTTGTGATGAATAAGTAATAATCAACTTGGTCCCTTGTAATTGCTTTTAGCTTGAAGTCTACTTTGTTAGATATTAGGATGGCAACCCCAGCTTGTTTCTCAGGACCATTTGACTGGAAAATCTTTTCCCAAACCTTTACTCTGAGCCTGTATCTCTCTTTGTGGTTGAGGTGTGTATCTTGTAGGCAACAGAAGAATGGCTTCTGTTGTTGTATCCATCTTGTTAGTGTGTGTCTTTTTATAGGAGAGTTGAGTCCATTGATATTAGGGGATATTAGTGACTACTGATTGAGATATTTCCTGCTATTTTTGGTGGTAACTTGTTTGTATTTCCTTTCTCTGGAGTATGCTTCTGTGGAATTATTGATTGTTTGTGGTTTCATGTGTGTATCTGGGATCCTTAGGCTGGAGTTTTCCCTCTAATACTTTCTGCAGTGCTGGATTGGTAGATAGATATTGTTTCAGTCTGACTTTGTCCTGAAATACCTTGTTTACTCCATCTATGGTGATTGATAATTTTTCAGGGTATAGTATTCTAGTTTGGCAGCCATGCTGTTTTAGCGTCTGTATAACTTCTGACCAAGCCCTTCTAGCTTTCATTGTTTCTATTGAATAGTCAGGTATTATTGTGATGGGTCTGCCTTTATCGGTAAGTTGGCCCTTTTCTTTTGCAGCTCTTCAAATTTTTCCTTTGTTCTGTATGTTTTTTGGCTTGATTATTATGTGGTGTGCTGACTTTTTTTGGGGGGTCATATCTATTTGGTGTTCTAGAAGCTTCTTGTATCTTTATAGGCATTTCCTTCTTCAAGTTAGGAAAGTTTTCTTCCATGATTTTATTGAATACATTATCTGTGCCTTTGAGCTGGTATTCTTCTCCTTCTTCTATTCCTATTATTCTCAAGTTAGGTCTTTCCATGGTATCCCAGATTTCCTGAACCTTTTGTGTTATTGCTTTTTTGGTTTTAGTATTTTCTTTGACTGATATATCTATTTCAGCTACTGAGTCTTCCACTTCAGAGATTCTCTCTTCCATCTCTTGGATTCTGTTCGTTATGCTTGTATCTGTAGTTCCAGCTTTTTTCTTCAGGTTTTCTATTTCCATCTTTGCCTCATATTGTGCCTTTTTTTATTGCTTCTATTTCAGTTTTTAGTTCCTGGCATGTTTCTTTCATTTTTTTAGTTTACCTTTTCTTGGTTTTTCTTTCAAGAATTTGCTTATCTCTTCCAATTTTTTGTTTGTACTTTCTTCTATTTCTTTAGGGGAATTTTTTATATCTTCTTTGATGACTTCAATGATCTTCATAAAGGTGTTTTTGGTGTTGCTTCCTTCTGCTTCCTCTTCATTGCTCTTTTCAGGTCTTGTAGTTGTAGAACCACCACTTTCTTCTGGAGTTACCTTGTTGTTCTTTACATTATTATATGTATTTTTGCACTGGCATCTGCCCCATGGCTTCAGTGGTTCACGATTAGGTAGCTTCTGGTCAGTTGTGGCAAGAGGACTTGTGTGACTCCTGTCGACTCTGAGCAAGGGATCTGCTCAATCTCTGACTCTGCTCTGGGCAGGGGTCTGGATTTCAAGTCCTCAGTCCTTTACTGCTGATGCAGTTGAGGGCGGGGTCACCGTGTGATGCCCCCTCTTTTAGGTGCAGCTGGAGGAGCCCCTTACAGCCAAACTCTATTCCTGTCTGCTAAGGATTGTGTGGAGACACACACCACAGACAGAAACTGGTCCGGGAACTGGAAAAAGACAATTTTTTTATAATACCCTTAAAAGAATAAGATAAAAAAAAATGGCCTTTACCGTTCCCACTTATAATAATTCTTGGCCTGTAATGAGATATCAGTGGAGGGTCCTTGTTATTGTATGCATGAGAAGAGACACACACTCACATTATCAAGGCCACACGGGGGTTTATTTAAGAAAATTCCCAGGCAGGTACAGAAGCAGAGAAACAGGACAGGAGGAGAGGGTGACCAAAACATAGCGTCTCTTTTTAAAAGAAGGGATGTGTACAGGTTTACACAGACATGCACAGGGGCATGCCTCCATACGAGGTTCATCCCACTGGAGCCTTGTTGGCTCAACCACATGGAATGCCAGAAATACTTACAGTCCTCCCTTAAGGAATGCTGAATAGCCCTATGCTATATCAGCATTTTGTACAAAAGCCAATAAAAAAATAAAACAAATTCCCAAAATCTATAATATGCCATTATATGGATGACATCCTATTGGCAGATTCAAACACAAATACTCTAGAAAAAATGTTTGAGGAAATGAAAAAAAATTTTGTCTGCTTGTGGATTTCAAATAGCCCCTGAAAAAATACAAAGAGGAGATTTCATTAATAATTTAGGCTATAAAATAGACATTCAAAAATCAGACCCCAAAAGGTACAAATTAGGAGAGATAGATTAGACTTTAAATGATTTTCAGAGATTACTAGGAGACATTGCCAATTTATGACCCACTATTGGAGTAAAAAATGATGAACTGGATACTTTGTTTAAAATGTTAAATGGTGACAAGGAGTTAAATAGTCCAAGAGAATTGTTACTTGAAGTTGAGAGAGAATTGGCTTTGGTAGAAAAGAAATAACATGATGCACATGTGGATCGTGTGGATCCAGACCTTAATTGCATCCTAGTTATCTTGTCCTCTAAGCATTCCCCTATGGGAATTTTAATGCAAAGGGAAAATGTTATATTGGAATGGATATTTCTACCATATAAACTGAGTAAAAAATTAAAGACATATGTGGGAAAGATTTCTGAATTGATCTTTAATGGGAAATTAAGACTTAGTCAATTAATAGGAATGGACCCTTCAGAAATTGTTGTACCTTTAACTAATAAAGAAGTTGACCAATTATGGGTAGAAAGTGAACCTTGATAAAGACCCTGCACTAATTTTTGGGAGATATTAACAACAAATATCCTCAAAGCAAAAGAATTGAATTTTTAAAGAAAACTAATTGGATTCTTCTTCCTTGTGTTGTATGAGATAAACCAATTACTGGAGCCCCGACATTTTATACTGGTGCAAATAAGTCAGGAAAGGCAGGTTACAATCAGAAAATATAAGTAAAGTGGCTCAAAGCCCTTATAATTCTGTTCAAAACTCAGAATTATAGGTTATTGTGATGGTATTAATGGATTTTACCCATGCTCCCAACATAGTCACTGACTCTCAGTATGCAGAAAGAATTATTTTATACATTGAAACTTCTGATTTTATTAATGATGAGTCAGAATTAACTTCATTATTTATTCAGTTAGAAGAAATAATCAGTACTAGGGATCATCCCTTCTATATAACACACATTCAATCCTACACAGGTCTGCCAGGTCCTTTAGTGCAAGGTAATGATGAAATTGATAAATTATTAATAGGAAATATGCTAGAGGCCTCAGTGTTTCATAAAAAACATCGTATCAATAGTAATGGATTAAAAAAGGATTTCTCCATCACTTGGCAACAAAACAAAGAAATTGTAAAAAGATGTCCCCACTGTTTCTTCTATAATCAGACTCCATTACCAGGTGGGAGTAACCCTAAAGGTATACATAGATGAAATTTAGCAGATGGATGTATTACATTTTACAGAATTTGGAAAATTAAGATATGTACATCATACAATAGATACATTTTCAGGATTTCAATGAGCAACTGCTTTGAGTTCAGAAAAGGCCAATTCTGTAATCACATATTTGCTAGAAGTTATGGCCATCATGAGAATACCTGTAGAGATTAAGACAGATAATGTTCCAACATATGTGTCTAGTAAAATGAAACAATATTTTGCTTATTATAATATGAAGCATATTCCAGGAATAGCACATAATCCTACAGGGTAAGCAGTAATAGAGAGATCAAATCGAACTCTAAAGGAGATGCTAAATAAACAGAAAGGAGTAACAAAGACCCGTAGAAATAAACTACATAGTGCTTTATTAACTTTGAATTTTTCTATGCTAATGAAAGAGGAACAATAGCTGCTGAAAGGCATTAGACTATAGAAAAAAGGGATGAGCTAAATCATCCCGTCTGTTTCAAAGATGTACTGACCTCAGAATCAAAGCCAGCCTATGTGCTACATTGGGGAAGTGGTTTTGCTTTTGTTTCCACAGGTGAAGAAAAGTTATGGGTACCATCAAAATTAATAAAGACTCGATTTGAAACAGAGAAACTTCATGAAAATAAGAATTGATGGCTCATCTACCCATATTACAACTCTTTAAGTTGTAAGAAAAAAAAAAAGGGTTGGGGCAGGTTTTGTTTTTGACTTTACAGAAAACCAGAAATACCCATCTTAAAGAAGCTAAAAGACTTTGGACATCTAGACACATACAACAAAAGGGAAGCTATGTAGAAAAATTCAGAAGCAAAAGAATATTGCATCTATTGGTACCAATATACTATATGTGGTAAAATCTTTCTTCTTAACCTCTGTCTTTAAGTACAAGATAAGTTGAAGTCCCAGTTAAATTATAAATTAAGGCAGGCTTTGGAGTTGGAGTGTGGCTCTCTTCTTCTCTAAACCCAAGCATACTTGTTAAAGGAAAAAGACAAAATCTCCGTATCATATCAGTGGAGCCACCTGATATGGGACAAAAGAATGACTTAAAAAAAGGACAGTTCTATTGTCACTAATCTTATTCTGAAAAAAAATGTATGCATCTAGCTTTCTGTATATTGTGTTAGGTTTTAGTCTCTTATCAGTTTTCTGCAGTGATCCATGACAATGCCCAATTGTGAACTGGAAGTATCCAAAAGGAAGATGGGGCCCCACAATGAGGGATATCATCACATGGACTATGACAAAGGCATCAGGCTGACAAACACCAACCAAAGATCAGATTTGGACTACAAACTGCTCAGTACATTTTCAAGGTGGCTAGCTAAGATGAACCAGCTTCACAGACTACTCTAGCCAGGACGTGAGACAAGCTGTGTACTTTCCTGCTATGCAGAAATTGGATAAGAAATGATACAGCTACACATTTCAGAACTTGACAATCAATAACATTTTTCAGGATCCCCTAAAGATGCCATCGCCCCCCAGACAGCAAAAAGTAAATTTAAGAACATGACGCCCGCATTCCCAAGAGATGGGGTGAGTGGTTTTTGTGGTCTTTTAATGGGTTATGGATGACTGTTGTTGTTTAGGGTAATTGGTTAAAAATGTTATTGGTTATGATTGGAAAAAACCTAAACAAGAGAGATTTAGACTTAGGGTTCTTGTTTTAAAAAAAGAGAGAGTAAAAAGGCACACAGATATAACAGGATATAAGGGTAGATTATTGAATCTACTTAAAAAAAAGAGAAATTACTAGCTTTAAATATTTTACATTGGATTTGATTTTTTTGTATATTATATACAAATTGTGTATATTGATATAAGGTTGAGATTAATTTTGTCACTGTACATATATTCCTGTTTGTTCAAGGTATTATACTTAGACAGTTCATCTTAAAATTTAATACAAATTGCTAGTCTAGGAAAGTGTAACCAACTAATTAGAATACAAAGAAATGAAAGTTAGTAGTTAGACATTACAATCAAACTTATAGTCATGTTAGATATAGTTTCAAGATCAGATATATTTTAAATGGACAGGTGTTGTAGAATGATTTCCCGGCCCGTTTGGGCCAGTGGTTTTGTACCTGGTCCGCGGCGGCTTTTGTCCCCCAAAGAAATGAATCACACACTTTATACTGTTTGGCCCATGTCTTAAGCACATTACTAGCTAGCTCTTTCATCTTAATTCATCCCATTTCATTAATCTGTCTGCCACGTGTCTCAGCCGCAGCTCACCTGTATCTCTTACATGTCTGTCTTCTTCGAGGGTCAGATGGAGACTGACTAACTCCACCCTTCTCCTACCTGCCTGTCCTCTGATTCTTCACCCACTTCTATGGTGCTTTACATAGGCCAAACCAGTTACTTTATACAGTTCATACAGAGAACATTTCCATCACAGACAGTTATAACTTTCTTTTTATTTTTTACACAAAAGGGGATATGTGGATATATATTATATATTTAATAAAACCTGAATATTGGGGAGAGAGCACACAGTCAAATCCTAGGCAGATAGCTCAGGGAATTCTTTTTTTTTTTTTAATTTCTTAAAGATTTATTATGTATACAGTATTCTGCTTCCAGACCAGAAGAGGGTGCCAGATCTCATTACAGATGGTTGTGAGCTACCATGTGGTTGCTGGGAATTGAACTCTGGACCCCTGGAAGAACAGCCAGTGCTCTTAACCTCTGAGCCACTTCTCTAGCCCCAGCTCAGGGAATTCTTAAACCTGGAATACAAAAATAAACACACCTTTGATTCCAGCACAGGAAAGCCGGGAGTGGCCACCAACACCCTTGATTCCATAACTCTAGAGACAGAACTTCTGTTTCTGTGAGTTCAAGGCTTCATTCCTTTAATCTTAATCTGGATGGATTGGATATATAAGAGCTAGTAGAAACCAGGCAGACACAGAAGCAACTGGGAGAAGTGACTGGCAGGTGAGAGGCTGAGGAAGTTGCAAGACAGCTGGGTGAGAACTGACTGTGGTGCTTCCTCTCTCTGATATTTCAGCCTTCCCCCGAAATTTGGCTCTGAATCTCATTTGTTATACTACATTAAGGATTGCTAAGGCCATTAAAATATAATCTGATTTAGGGTTTTTAGTGCTATAAAAAGATTACCTTGACCATGCCAACTCTTATAAAGGAAAATATTTAATTGTGGTGGTGGCTTATAGTTAGAGTTTTAGTCCCTTATCATCCTGGAGGGAGCATGATGGCATGTAGGCCAACATAGTGCTGGCTATATTGTGATCAGAAGGGAGCAGGAAATGGACTTTGCAACTGAGCAAAGCAAAAGAGACCTCAGAGCCCACCCCCACTGTATTGAAATTATGGTATGTTAAAAAATATTTGTCCTGCCTACCAGTTTAATAAAAACACTGATTGGCTGAATGCAGACAGGAAGTGTGAGAAGAGCTACCAGACTGGGAAAATCTCAGAGCAGAGCAGACATGCCACATAGACACCACATGGATGTGACAGAGACATGACTAAGAGATGGCCCCAGATGCAAAGGAAAGAAGCTGAAATGCTTTTCTCCAGAAAAGGTATCAAGACACATGGCTGAATAAGATTTAGTTTAAGACTAAAGAACTAGCAAGTTATATGCCTGGGCCCTAGACCAATCAGCAGAAAATTGACAAAAGCATCTGTGTGTTTCTGTGTGACTGAGGGTCCGTGGCTCTGTGGGCATGTGAGTCTGAGAGTCTGTGTGTCTGTGCGACTGCCAGACTGCTGGTCAAACCTCTGGACCAGGCCTGGAAAGTCTGGGCCAGAAACCTAACATAACACCCCACAGTTCTGGCATGTCTTATATCATTTAAACACATGATATATAGCCTCTGAGGCACCAAAACACATTGATGCTACATTAAAGAAAGAAATTAAAGCACTTTTTGGTGTAAATCGGCCAAGAATGACCTCAAATTTGAATTTTTCACTTCTCTCCTTATATCTTTCATTTTAATATAACCAGTGGCTTTTGGCTTTTCTGTGGTTTACCTCTTCTGCATATCTGATCTGTGCCTGCTGCTGTGTCCCTCATAAATGTTTCTTGCTGTCATTTATTGAACAGCACAGAAAGCATCACATGGGAAAAAACAAGGAGTACATAATAGAAATCTTTAACAGCTGTGGTGATATGTTACATATTTAATAAAACTTGGAATATTACGAGATCAACCCACAGTCAAACTAGGCAGAGGTAGGGCACTCCATTAGTCCCATTGCTTGGGAGATCATTTTGGATCTCAGGGAGTTCCAGGGATAACAAGGCAGTGGTAACTCATACTTTTTCCCAGCATGGGGATCCAGAGGATCTCTGTGAGTACAAGGCCAAGCAGCCAGGCAGTGATGGCATACACCTTTAATCCCAGCACTAGGAAAGCTGGGAGTGGTGACCTATGCCTTTAATCCCATAACTCCAGAGACAGAGATCTTTCTGTGTTTCTGTGAGTTCAAGGCTGACTACCAAATAGAGTAGCTCATGCCTTTAATCTTAACCTGATGGGATACAGCTGGGTAAAGAAGGTATTTAAGGCAGGCTTAGGAAAACAGCAGGCATTAGAAGCCACCAGGAAAGAGGCTGAGGAAGCTGGAAGATAGCTGGGTGAGATTTGACTGTG
This sequence comes from Sigmodon hispidus, assembly GCA_004025045.1. Taxonomy (NCBI): domain Eukaryota; kingdom Metazoa; phylum Chordata; class Mammalia; order Rodentia; family Cricetidae; genus Sigmodon; species Sigmodon hispidus. The sequence goes on along the minus strand of PVIH01009693.1, from coordinate 9,356 downwards.
GTGTTTTTCCTTTTAATATTTCAGCCTTTCCCTGATATCTGGCTCTGAATTTCTTTCATTACAACCAGAATTTGTGCTACAAACAGCATTTTAAAAACTGACCTGTAAGCAACTCTGCAAACAGACAATATCTATATTGCTTTCAGCATTCATGGTCATTTTTTTTCTTGTATAAGGTAACTTTGACTTGTTTGTTATTTTCAGCAATTACCACAATGCACAGATGTATTCCTTTATTACTCTTGGCCAAGGGCATGGAAAATACATTACTTATAATTAAAACTATGCATCAGATTAAGGTATAAAAGCTGGTAACATGGGAAAATAAGGCTGGTAAAGTTGGTTGCTGCAATGTTATCTTAAACAAACACGTTGAATGCAAAGAAGAATATCAACCTTATGTCATAAGTGACCTTTAGTGACTTATATTACTAACTTGGCTATGAAGTTCAGCATGAGTACTAGTCTCTTTGAATGTAAGAGATATTTTCATGACATCTTATTACCACAGTTTCCAACATCTTGCAGTAATCAATACAACCTAACTTTACTTCACAGATTTACACAGTTGTTTCTCAGGGACTTTTGTCCTCTTAGGGTCATCACAATGGAACTCTTCTGCCACATATTGATTCGTCTCCATGGCACTGCAAGGGAAGATAGCCTTGTATCATTGCCATGTAGACAACATAGCCAAGTCCAGCTGCCATTTTGCGATGGATCCTCTTCCCTCTGTACCATATTTGCAGCAGCTATTTTTGTTGTTATTTTTTAGCATCAAGGAAGTCCTTAGACTTTTCTCTTTCATTACTTGGAAGATTAGCTGTGTGGGAACTTGCCTGAGCACACCTTTTCACTTATTCCAATGCAAATAAAGGCTATTCTTAATGATGATTATCTCCTTAGCAATTAGTCTGTCTTTCTTCTAGATCAAGCAAGCCTTGACTACAAAATCAAGTTTGTCAGTGTTTTTTTTGTTTTTTTTTTTTTTTGTCTCCTATTTGCTTTTTTTCACTGTAGACTTGCATCAATGATTAGTAATAATTATATGTCAGAATTAATATTAGGCTGTCTTGAAATCTGCTTGACCCAAAAAATTAGCACATTATTTGAAATTTAGTCTCAGGCAAGTTCTTAGGACACAATAATGTTCTTATCATAAGAATGGTCCGTAGCTCAGATGCTAACATTGTTTCTTCTGAAAACCTGAAGTCTCTGTAGTCTAAGTCTAATTTTATTGGTTTTTTTTTTTTTTTCTGAAAGTTTTATTCTAAGATTGCTCAGGGTTCAATGCAGGAACAAAGTAGCAATGGTAAACATACAGACTTCTAAACCACTTTCACCAGATGCACTCACAAGCAGATAGGGGCTGTATGCCTAATGCCCTTAAATGTGCTAATCTGCGGAAAGGAAACATGACATTCCTTCAGCAAGTGGAGGGAGGCATTTCCTAAAGAAAAAACAAAAATCCATGGAAAAAGAGTACACACAGGATGATAATGTCGGAAAGTCTCTCTCCAAGCTGTATGTATGTAAATGTTTTGAGATATAGATTCATCTAAAGTTATTGTAGTAGAGACTAAATCCCTTCACTTTGAGTTCTGGAGCTATTTTTGGAGCTGAGAAGTTTCTAAGCACCCAGAGCTAAGCCAGCAGGGCAATCAAGGGGCCAGGAGCCCAAAGTCCTGAGACTCCAAGACTCCAAGGCCCAGCGGGGAGACGTTCACTGCCCACCCTAAAACAATTAATCAGCCAGCAGCTGCCAGCCAGCTGCCTGCCTAATGAGGAGACTTACCCTTAGCTTTCACCCCTAGCCTGATAACAACATTCCTACAGCCTTTTTGATCCTTGTTTTAAAAGGGGTGGTAGAGGGGAGCTCTTTTGATCAGCTCTTATGATTGGAGCTTACTGTACAATAAATAAAACCTTTACCTGCATTTGCTTGGAGTGTGTCAGTGTGGTTTTAGAACTAGTCTCTGGGGTTCCTAGAAACTCTGATACAACATTATCTCAATGGCTACAGCCTTACGCTCTTTTCCTTTTGATGTATTGCACTATTACATCTCTTTTCTTAAAGTTTTTACTTTCCATCTCAATTATTTTGAAATTTTTAATTAATTTTTATTTTATATTTATAGTTATTTTCCTGCTTGTATGTCTCTGTACCACAGAGTCCAGAAGAGAGTAGTGGATCCTATGAAACTGAATTTACAGGTGGCTATTGTACTTGATATAGGTGCTAGCAACCAAACCTGGGTCTTCTGCAGGAGCAACAAGTCCATTTAACCTCCAAGTCAGCTCTCCAGCTCTACTTGCCATGTTCTTTTTTAAAAATATCTATTTATTTATTATGTATACAGTGTACAGAAGAGGGCACCAGATCTCATTATAGATGGTTGTGAGCCACCATGTGGTTGCTGGGAATTGAACTCAGGACCTCTGGGAGAACAGTCAGTGCTCTTAACTTCTGAGCCATCTCTCCAGCCCCCCCTTTATTTCCACTTGCCATATTCTTAATATATATTAGCCATCAGCATTATATTTTTAGACAACCACAGCCCTAAGAACAGGCATAAAGAATAACTATTCTGAAATGAACACAGCCATGGTTTTCTTTGATCTCTTCCTTTATTGGATTATGATTTGACATAATCACATTAAGCCTTGTGTTTTAATCTTGTAAAATTTGTGTCTCCTAGGATATGCAACTATTTCAAACTAAACTCTCTCACGTATGAAACTGGTTATAGAAGACTGATTATAATTGTACTCCTCCAGAAGATTTTTGGTTCACAGCTGTCAGATGGGAATTAGAGCATATTACAGACTAGAGAAAGCTGTGTCAATATTAACATATAAAAAAAATCAATAGGCAGAGAAAGGCAAGGAATCATCCCTCACTTAGTCTTATACATCAAATTGAGTATGATCAAGGGATCCCAAACTATATAAATATTGGCGAGGAGGGTACTGTGCAGATAGATGGCCAATAAAGATTTATGAAGCTCTGGGTCAATGGTTTTGGAGCATTTTGTTTGTTTGTTTTTCTAACTCACTAGTTCAGTCTCATTCTTGGGAGTACTTTCAGTTTTTATATAGACTATTTGTATTTCCATTTTTGCATATATATTCTTTCTGTAATTGTGTTTTGTTCTCTTTATTTTGTAAAACCAAATTTTACTTTAACAAAAAAATTTTAACACCATTCAAAACCTCCCTGACATACATGACATTCTGAGGTCAGATATTCTCTCACAAACATTTGTGTCTACTGTTGGGTGCTAAGGGTGCAGCACCAGGTCTGTGGCCTTGGGTCAAAGGCCAGCTAGACACCTTGGATACAGCTCAGATTTCTAGACTCAGTCTACAGAATTCTGGGTTTAGCCTGTCATTTGTTTTCAGGATTGGTTTTGCTGAAGCAGTATTTGATACCACACAGCTACAGCTCTTGGCATTACTGAAGAAGACAAAGGAGGATTCAAGCCAACCAACTTGGTAAATAACCTTACTACATAAATATGCAAGCTTAGTTACTGTTGTTTACCAGCTTTAACATTAAACATACTTCTAGAGGATGCTGCCTAGGTATGTCCTGCAAGGGTAGCCTATAAGTTGGACAGTATCTAGGAAGTTCATTTTAAACAAAATGATAGGACTACCTTGAAGATGACATTTTGAAACACGACTGCTATCTTACACCCAAGATGCTTTAGGGGTATGTGTTTGCTTACACTGGCGTAAGCATGGGCAGGATAAGACTAGTTTGCTACTTATGCTCAAGCTATTACTGATTCTCTGGTTCTAGGTAGTTGGATGGTATCAGGCTGAGAGGCATGAACATTGCTGGGAATGTGGTAAGGCTGTGGAGCTGAGAAGCTTCTAGCAGTAGGTCTGGCAACTACTATGGGAGCCTAGGCTGGAGACCAGTTTGTGGGGGAAGGCCAATAGTCCAAGGAAAACAAAGGGACAATGGCGCAATGGATGCAGGCAAGTTGACTTAGATGGTATGGCATCTGTGTTGCTGTTAGAGGTGGCAGAGTCAGTGCCTTTCTGCCTGATGGTCAAGTGTGGTCTCAGAGATCAACTTCTGTTCCCTTATAAGAGATGAAATCCCACATTACAATGCCTTTTCCCCACAGTATTGCTTAGGAAAGTCAAGAGCCTCAAGTCGGCAGTTATCCTAAAGGTCTGATGCTACAGGCAAGTTTCAGACAGGAGGCATGGGTAGTGTTAGCCAAGCCCTGCTGTACATGTGATGGCATAGGGGGTTCACAGTGAGATGCTTTGACAAGGTCCCAGGAGTAAGTAAAATCAGAATGAGTCAAGGAATCAGCCCTCCCCTCTACCTTGACAACAAAGGAGAACTTTTAGGGTAGAGGAAAGGAGCCAGGAGACAGCATCAGGGTCTGCATAGCCATTTCCAGAAATAAGCTTGGCTGACAGTCCCAGCATGTTCAGGTCTCCATAGGGATAGTGTCAACTGTGATAAGGTTGCAAAGGCAAAACGAAGGCTGGTTTCGGGCACACGAAAAGCAAGCCAAGCACCACACTGTTCATTTACTCCAGGAAACTTCTCAGAAGTGCCTTGAGGTGTGGTGCACTTCCTAAAGGAAACAGTGTCTTTCCAAGGAAACCAAAAGTCGCCTTGGGCTTTGAGGGGCAAATGCAGTACTGGAGGAAAGACTGGACAGTAGTTGCCCCACCGTTCTAGCCAAGCTACATGCCTTCCTACCAAGCAGGGTGCGCTGTTCTGGGCTAGAACTGCTGGGTGAGGCATCTGTAGTGAGGTAACACTTGCTTCAAATCCAATAAGATCTCTCCTGTTGAACTGGAATCTTTCCTTCAGCTTGTCAATAAACTGCTTCACTTCACTCTTGTGGAGTTCGCTGCTAATCTTGGCAGCCAGCAGGACACAGGAGCCAGCACACAGTTTTTTGATTCTGTTTGTTGAGCTTGCCCTGCAGCACAAGCTTCTCAAGGTACACGTAGGCCATGGACACCATCATGGGCTCCAAGCTGCACTCTGCAGACAGGTTCTGCATCTCCCATTTTAAACTCCTAATTTTGCTCAATGTCAGTTTGATATGAGGGAACTCCTCCCTGAAGGTCTCGTTCATGTCCTTTGTAAGGTCTGTAGGTTTCACATAATCTGTAATTGTGGACTATAACAGAAGTAGAGGTAGGTGGAGCCTAGGTGCCTTGAGACTGGATGGCCTGCAGCCATGTATGAAGCAAAGGTAAGTATCCACTTGTACTTCCCACATGGCCACTGTGGGTCATCCAAGAGGTTGGGGTTGTATTGTATTGCATCTCCCCCATCACTTCTTAGTTCTGTGCCAGTTGGTGTTGACTTGGGAGGCACGGGTTTGTGGCTTGAACCTTGTGGTGCCCGGGGGACGGGGACGCTGGTCCAGGGCTGGGGCAACAAGCCATGGCTGTCATTCTTGCGTGTAGCTAGGGCATTAGTAGGGTACAGGAGCTTTGCATAAGACACGACCTTTCCATCTGCTCCCAGTTCAACCCCTTCCAACTCAAAGACCATCTTGGAAGAAACAGAAACGCTGCCAGATAGGTTCCTCTGCTTCTGGCTGGCTGGTCACTCCATAGGGAAGCACTGAAAAGGCTGCACACAGGGACCGCTTGGCACAGATGAGCACAATCCTGCTGTTCTTTGTGTCATACTGTCTCATGTTCTTGATGAAGTAGGTTTTCTTCGGGCCTTTGGGTCTTGGGGATCCAGATGCATGCTTGGTTCTCTACACTGAAGCACATCCCACTCCATCTTCCAGAAACTCAAGGAGCAGCGCTGAGATGTCACTCGTCTCCTCTGGCGCTGCCTGTCCAGGCTGAGGCTAGTGGGCACCGTCGTGGGGCTAAGTAGGACCTGGGGCGCTGGCCTGGCTGGCAACCCCAGTAGGCCTCCGAGTGGAACCGGCCGGGATGGGTGGTGGTGGCTTTTCGCCTCCAGGACCCAAGCTGGGGCGAGGGGGCGTCGGTCAAGGGAGATGATGTTGAAGAAGAAGAGAGCGGCCTGGCTGTGCCAGGGGACCCCACTCATCTGCGGCACGGATGGCGGGTTCCAGGCGGCCTGCTGGGGCCTGGCAGGGCCAGTACTTGTATTTCTAATCACATATCTGTGGTCTACTTCTTTGCAATGCCACACAGAACCTGTATATTTGAGCACATGTTCCTGTAGCTCCTGAGGTTCCCTTCAGACTCAAATTTTTACCTACAAAAGTTTGAGCAGAAACAGTGAAAAAGATGAAGAACTAAAAGGAGTCTTAGTTCATTTTAGAGAACTATGCAGACCTAAAGCAGACTGAGCCCCGAGAAAGAGTCCTTCAACCTCCTTATTCTCTTTAAGGAAAGAAAAGAAAATCCTTAACAAAGGTATTTCGAATTAGATAAAAACCAGGCCAGATGGTGGTCTCCCCTCCTTGGGAGGGGGAAATTCCGGAGCACACAGACAGGGTGCCTGACCATCTGGTGGTGACTGATAAGCCACCCCCGGACACCCTGGTTCCAAGGACGAGCTGTAAAACTCCGGACAAAGATAAAGATAAGAAAAAGCAGAGACCTCCGAAAGTAATAATAAATCAATAAGATTTACACCGGTGCCAACCCCCAACTGCCCCGGAGGGCTTGTGGCAGTCCCCTTTAAATAGCTAGAGTCACAAAGAAAGGGGAGCTCCTCTTCTTCTTGCTGTGCCAGGAATGCGGAGACTAGCCACCCCTCCTCCAGGTCTGAATTATTCCCATTTGCTAATAAACTTTGCTATTGCATTCTGGACTTCTCCAGTCTTCGGTGGTCTCTTTGGGGATCTGAAATTGGGCATAACAAAGAGTTTATAAGAGGAGGTGACAGTGGTGCTTGACCCCAGACACTCCTTAGCTGACAAGACTAGGGATTGTCCCTTAGGGGCTCCTGCAACCACTCCTAAAAGAGGGGACATTGCATGGCAGGCTCCACCTCCAGGGCAAACTGCATCATCAGAGAAGGACTGAGGCCTTGAAATCCAGACCCCTGCCCAGAGTCAGAGATTGAGCTGAGAGGAGACAAAAGACACACAAGCCCTCTTGCCACAACTGACTATGAGCCACCTAATCTTGAACCACCGAAGCCATGGGCAGACACCAGTGCAAAAATACATATAATAATATAAAGAACAACAAGGAAACTCCAGAAGAAACTGGTGGTTCTACAACTACAAGACCAGAACAGAGCAATGAAGAGGAAACAAAAGGAAACACCAAAATCACCTTTATGAAGATCATTGAAGCCTTCAAAGAAGATATAAAAAATTCCCTTAAAGAAATAGAAGGAAATACAAACAAAAAATTGGAAGAGATGAACAAATCCTTGAAAGAAAAGCAAGAAAAGGAAAACTAAAAAAATGAAAGAAACATTCCAGGAACTAAAAACTGAAATAGAAGCAATAAAATAGGCACAAAATGAGGCAAAGATGGAAATAGAAAACCTGAAGAAAAAAGCTGGAACTACAGATACAAGCATAACAAACAGAGTTCAAGAGATGGAAGAGAGAATCTCTGAAGTGGAAGACTCAGTAGCTGAAATAGATATATAAGTCAAAGAAAATACTAAAACCAAAAAAGCAATAACACAAAAGGTTCAGGAAATCCGGGATACCATGGAAAGACTTAACTTGAGAATAAAAGGAATAGAAGAAGGAGAAGAATACCAGCTCAAAGGCACAGATAATGTATTCAATAAAATCATGGAAGAAAACTTTCCTAACTTGAAGAAGGAAATGCCTATAAAGATACAAGAAGCTTCCAGAACACCAAATAGATATGACCCCCCCAAAAAAGTCAGCACACCAAATAATAATCAAGCCAAAAAACATACAGAACAAAGGAAAAATTTGAAGAGTTGCAAAAGAAAAGGGCCAACTTAGCGATAAAGGCAGACACATCACAGTAATACCTGACTATTCAATAGAAACAATGAAAGCTAGAAGGGCTTGGTCAGAAGTTATACAGACACTAAGAGCATTGGCTGACAAACTAGAATACTATACCCTGCAAAATTATTAATCACTATAGATGGAGTAAACAAGATATTTCATGACAAAGTCAGACTGAAACAATACCTATCTACCAATCCAGCACTACAGAAAGCATTAGAGGGAAAAATCCAACCTAAGGACCCAAGATACACCCATAAAACCACAAACAATCAATAATCCCACAGAATAATACCCCAGAGAAATGAAATACAAACAAGTTACCACCAAAAAGAGCAGAAAATATCAATCAGTGGTCACCCTTAATATCAATGGACTCAAATCATCTATAAAAAGACACACACTAACAAGATGGATACAAAAACAGAAGCCATCCTTCTGCTGCATACAAGAAACACACTTCAACCAAAAAGACAGACACAGGCTCTGAGTAAATGGTTGGGAAAAGATTTTCCAACCAAATGGTCCTGAGAAACAAGCTGGGGTTGCCATCCTTATATCTAACAAAGTAGACTTTAAGCTAAAAGCGATTAAAAGGGACCAAGTTGGTCATTACTTATTCATCACAGGAAAAATTGGTCAAGAGGAGATTTCAATCCTGAATATTTATGCCTCTAATGTAAGGGCACCTACCTATGTAAAAGAAACACTGCTAAAACTCAAATCCCACATCAATTCTCACACTCTAATAGTGGGAGACTTCAATCAGAAAGAGACTCAACAGAGAAATAAGGAGTCTAACAGAGGTTATGATGCAAATGGATTTAATAGATATTTACAGAAGCCTCCACCCAAATGCAAAGGAATTTACATAATTCTCAGATACTCATGGAACTTTCTCTAAAATTGACCACATAATTGGTCATGAAGCAAATATCAACAGATACAAAAAATGGATATAATCCCTTGTATCATATCGGACCACCAGGGCCTAAAGTTAGAGTTCAACAACATCAAAAATCACAGAAAACCTACCAAATCATGGAAACTAAACATCACTCAACTGAACCACCTCTGGGTCAAAGAAGAAATTAATAAAAAAAAAATCAAAATCTTCCTAGAATTTAACAAAAATTAATCCACAACATACCCAAACTTGTGGGACACAATGAAAGCAGTCTTAAGAGGAAAATTCATAGCACTAGATGCCTATATGAAAAACCTAGGTAAAGTCTCTGCGGCGTCCCAGCGCACTCTGGAGCAGGGGCAGCTGAACTCTGCACCTGGCCACACCCGTAGCTCCTGCTGCTCAGGGAATCTACTAGGAGCCCTACTGCGACCCTGAACTGAGTGAACTGAGCAAACCAACTGCAGGGGTCTCTGAGGGGCGGATTCGAACCCTGACCAGAGGTGAGGAGGGCTCGGCGGGCC